>JAJKFI010039710.1:12144-24777 GCA_029204185.1 Lerista edwardsae | reverse complement strand
TTCCCGGGGTTTCATCCTGGCAATATGCACACCTAGTACTGTCGAATTCAGTTGAGAGGGCTTTCGTTTGAATTCTTTTGATTTGATATGGTAAGTGCGCTGGTAAGGAACTGGACTATTGCTAATTTTAGGTTGGGAGAGGGAAGAAGGGCAGCGGCCGCCCTGAAGGACATAGAACCAGTTGTTAATTTATTTGTATCCCACCACTGGTCGTAGGGCTGTTTCAGTTCCTGGAATTCTGGGGGTTGGAGACCTGGGGATGTTTAGCATTGCTTGGAGACACTGGTTCTCAAACTGTTTAGCACCAGGACCCACTTTTTCAAATCTGTCCCGGACTCACCAGAAGTGATATCATGGCTGAAAGTGCCATAATTGTGATGCCAGACCCTGATGTTTTCCTGAGAATGCAGCAGTAAGTTGGGTTATTTCTCAGCCTGTCACAATTTTTGCACTGGCCTCTAGAAATCTGTTCTCATCTCTTAATGGCTTCTGCTCAGTGCAAACCCATGGTCTGCTTGTGTTCTCCAACAAGCGTTTGACTTCAGATGCCAATATACACCAGGTTCATTGAGGCAATTCCCCCCCCAATACACACAATTCACCAATGCAGTCTTATATGCCTAAAGGAGTTTTATTATTAACTAGCTTTTTGTTACCTGGCGTTGCCCAGGTGTTTATATCTCCCATCCCTGACCCATCTCCCAATTTTGGCCGTTTTTGACCATTTTCACCTGGGGCCCCTGCGCACCCCACCCCCGGGGGCGCTAGGGAGGCCTGACCCCCAGAGTGTCTGTTGCCAGGCTGGAAGGCACGCGCATGGCGAGTTTGGGGCACATCGCTCCAGGCGTTCCAGGAGGGCATGGCAGATAGTGTGTCTTGCACCCCTTCCCGCACCCCATGCCGAGGGGGGGTGAACCCGGACTCTGACGGTGTCAGGAGCATCGCCACTTGCTCCAGCCACCCCGGAAACTAGGGATGCGACGCCGATTTTGGCCGTTTTTGACCATTTTCATTTGGGCCCCCCTGCGTACCCCCACCCCCGGGGGCTCTAGGGGGGGTCTAACCCCCGTAGTGTTTGTCGTCAGGCCACAAGGTGTATGCGTGCCAGGTTTCGTGTCGCTCGGTCCAGGCGTTCCAGCAGGGCACGGCGGATGTTGTGTCTCGCACCCCTTCCTACCCCCAACCCGAGGGGGGGTGAACCTGAACGCGCACAGCGTCGGGAGCGTCGCCACTCGTCCCGGCGACCCCGGAAAGTATGGATTTGACGCCGATATTGGCCATGTTCAACCGTTTTCAAGTGGGGACCCCCATGTACCCCCACCCCCGGGGGCGCTAGGGGGGCCCCACCCCCGCAGCGTTTGTGGCCAGGGTGCTAGGCGTCCGCATGCCGAGTTTGGTGCCAATCGGTCCAGGCGTTCCAGCAGGGCATGGCGGACGCAGTGTTTCGCACCCCTTCTTGCCCCCCACGGGGGGGGGGCAAACCCAGACTTCAACTGCGTCGGGAGCCTCGCCACTCATCTCGGCGACCCCGAAAACGGTGGATTTGACTCCACGTTTGGCCATTTTTGGCCGTTTTCATGTCGGGACCCCCCCGTACCCCCACCCCCGGGGGCGGTAGGGCCCCCCGACCCCTGCAGTATTTGTGGCCAGGCTGCTAGGCTTCCGCATGCCGAGTTTGGTGCCAATCGGTCCAGGTGTTCCAGCAGGGCCCGGCAGACGCTGTGTTTCGCACCCCTTTTTGCCCCCCATGTCGGGGGGGGGGCTGCACCCGGACTCCAACGGCATCGGGAGGGTCGCCACTCATCTCGGCGACCCCAAAAAGTGTGGATTTGACTCAAAGTTTGGCCATTTTTACGTGGGGACCCCCCCGTACCCCCACCCCCGGGGGCGCTAGGGGGGTCTGACCCCCGCAGTGATTCCTTCCAGGCTGCAAGGTACGTGTGTGCCAAGTTTCGTGGCCGTAGGTCAAGGGACGGAGACGCCTATAAATAACATACATACACACATACGTCCATTTTTATACATATAGATACAAAGATACAGAATCTTCTAAAAGTCCCTCTGCCTTTACATAAGGCCATCACAAGAGGGCTTTCAACATAATTGGTCAAGGCAGCGAAAGAAATAACAAACAATAGCTAAATATCTAGAATTGTCTCCATACTGTACTCTTGGTCTTCTCCTAAATAGCAGAGCTCCTAGTTGTAAGGCTAGCTGCAGCCAAATGACTCTCACCCACTCTTCAACAGCTCCCTGCCTTAAATACTTTTCTTCACTCCTACAGACATTTGTTATAAATTCCACATTAGAGAATGTTACCTTACAACTTTCTTTACTTTCCAGAAGTCTCCAATCCCTCCAAACGCTTACAGCCATTAGAATTACTTAGACACTCTATACAGACTTTCCTGTCCCATTTCCCATTCTTATGTACAAACGAGGCAACTAAATACATAAGCTCTGTGACAGAGCCATAGCAAAGAAAGAAAGCTTATTTACAACCTTGACACGAGCAAAATAACCACACAGCTGTCTTACTTTCCAGTGTCCCATCTTCCCATATTTTCATTGATGGCTGAACTAGTGCTGTGTGAACCACCTGAAATTGGCTCGCAACCTACTATACCTAGTGCATCCTGGTTCACAGTGCTGTGGCAGCGTCAAGGCAACACAGATGAATTCTTTCTCACCCCATCAACACTTCCATGCCTTTTTCAAGCATTTGTGAAATGATTGGGGGGCCACTTTTTGAGAGGTTCTGAAATATTTATGAAAGTCATTCCCTTCTTTGACTCAACACTTGTATAATATAGTCAACAGTGGATATAACAGTAGAATATAGGCATCCCCCAGTATCTGATACAAGGGTACATTCTTGTCCGTGGATACAGGAAACCATGGATAAGGAGATAACTGTATTCATAGGTACTGGATCCAAGGATACAGGGGGAACACCTGTATAATCAATACAATATGTTGACTGGATTTTGTGAGGAAGGTGGGGTTTGTGTTATTGTGAATGCTTCTGGAGGAGTTTATCTTGGTTAATCTGGAATAGTTCATTTGGTACCACTAAACTAGTCAGAGAGGCTTTGCCCCCACAAATGCTCAGATTCTGCATTCACACATTTGACGCATTTAATAATGGTTAGTAAGTAACATATCTTTGAATGGAGGCTACTATGCTTTCTATATTTGTTTAGTGCCTCCTAAGGAAGATTTATAATAAATAAATCATAGTAAATGTAGGCTTTTAACATTATTAGTTTATCCTAGGATTATGGGAAAGCCTACATTTGGGTGGCAGTGTTTCAGCTGAAATTCGACATAGCAAATTGATGGCCAAGAGGATGTGTTAATGCTACAGTTTACTATGGAGTTGTTACTGATCTAGACGAGGGTTGACAGTCTAGGGCACCCGACTAGCTATGAAATGCTATTTTGTTAAAAACCACTGCTCTCTCTTTTTCTGTATATGTGGCTGTGCTTGTAGATGGAGAGTCTGCTATCTAAAAACTGATCTGAAATCCATTTATGTGATTTGGTTTTACAGATTAGGAAGCTCCTCTAATCACATTGCACTAAGAGATTTCTAATTTGAGTTTATAAAAGGAACTGAGCCTGGGCATCGCCCAAAATGTGCTCTGTTAACAGAATGTTATTCTTGGCCTGTCTCCCCTCTCAGTGCCTCCGAACGTATGAATGATGTTTCTGAATTACACGGCCATTGTAAATCATTTTGATTCTTTCAGATGCGCAAAGTAAATAACAAAGATGTTTTTTAAAGAGGCATAGAGGCTCCCATGAGTAATATCCTCTTGTCCAGATTTATAGTTCTTCTGTAGTCTGTGATAATGTAGTACATTTCAACGATGGCTTTTAAACCTTTCTAGGCTTCAGAGCCCAGGCTGGCAACCTATGGCCCGTGGGCCAGATCTAGCCTGCCACCCCAAGGCAGATGACTTGCATGGAGTTTGGCTTGTGCCAAACAATTTGCCATGTGCCAGACTCGGCATGGCAGAGCCACTTGTCCAGGCTTGTGAGTCCCTGTGCCACTGCCATGCTCTGTTTGGCATGTGGCAAATTGGGTTGGAAGCTTTGCCTCCGCATAGCCACTTCCAGGAGCTCAGCAACCTGGACGTTTGGTGACGATGTCATTTCCGAATGTTCAGCCCCTTTGCCTGAAAAGGTTGCTGACCCCTGCTTTAGAGGATAAAGTGTGTTGCTGGCACCAGGGGGGCAGGTGGTGCAAAGTTCTCCACTGGCCCCCATGGGGCTGCCACCCACCCTTGATGGGATGTTGAGTGTTCATGCTGTCACCTGTACTTCAAGATTAAGGGAGTGCCCCTGACAAGTGGATTCTCTGAGAGGCATGGACCCTTGGCCAGTGACTGACCCAGCCAACCCCAGATAAGGTGGGGGTTTTTTTCCTAGTCCAGACTGGTGAGGGAGGGACTGTATTCAGTAAGCTTTATGTTTTACAAATGGGTCACTTGTGTTTAATAAAGTGGCCCAATAATAAAGACTAATAATAATGAAGACACTTCAAATAATAATGAAGACACTGTGTGGTGTCTTCATTGGGTGTGTGTGCAAGGGTCAATAGGCTACCTCAGAATGCCAAATGCAGGGGAGTGGCCGTGAGATGCAAGGCCTGTGGCCATATCAGGCACACTGCAACAATCATTCCAGGGGCGGTGCGAAGGTGGTGAATCTTTACAGTTCTGCACCACAGCCGCCTTATCTTCTCAGCCAGTCATTGTGGAAACTTGTGCTGGGCAGCTGCTCGCCCTCTTCTCAGCCAGTCATTGTGGAAACTTGTGCTGGGCAGCTGCTCGCCCTCCCTTGTAAATTGGGGTGCAGAGCCACATGTTCTGGGGTGACGTGTGGTGGAAGCAGCTGCCTGGCATAAGTTTCTGCAAAGATTGGCTGCAAAGATAGGAGGCTGGGGTGCTAAATGGTAAGGCTCTGCCACTGCTGCACTGTGTCGGGAAGGATTATCATGAAGCGCAGCAAGTTGTGGCTTGCATATCACTCTTCTAGGGCAGCGGTTCCCAAACTTCCCTGGGAGTTTGGGAAGCACTCTAAGTGTTTGCAGGAGCAGGGAATGGCAGTGATGCGATTGCCAGGATTGCATCACTGTTTGCAACAAAATGGGACTGGGGGGGGACTTACTGTACCTCTGCTTGCCCCAGCGTCCATGGAGGTTGGGGAGCCCCACGAACCCCTCTGCAGGGTTCCCTGTGTGTCCAAAAGCTAAAAAAAGAAAGATCGCAACCCACTTCTGGTTTTGCAATCACTGCCATTCTCTGCCTCAGCCCCTTAAGGCGAAAGATGCAGGATGTCCCAGGCTGGGGCATCGTGACGCTCCCGTTTGAAAACCCCTGCTCTACGGTATTCTTTCACAGCTTTGTTGAGCTAAGGCTCCATGCAGAACCCTGGCTGTATTGCAAAATCTACTTGCTTTATTGTTTTAGTGAAAAAGTGATTGCATGATATCAAATCTTTCAGTTACGCTGCCTTCAGCAGTTCAGTCAGATTGGATACCTAACCTGGACCTTTAGAATAAAAGTTATATTGCATACAATTTAAATTGAAATGTGAAGATATGGGACAAGGCTGTGGGCCTCCGTAACATACATTTCCCCTCTCCCCCTTTTTCCCCTGTCTGTGGATTATTTTACAGCTGGGAGAATGAAGTCAGTGCTACATTTCTAGGCACCCTTCATTTGTCATTAGCAAATCAGTTCGGATGGAGACAAACTGCCCTTTCAGCAGTACCCGAATGTATAAAATAACTGCCAGCAAATTGCTGTGAACACAGCTTGATTTTTACAACTTCTCTACAACGAAGGGTTTGTAGTCACAATCAGCTAATGCTGACTTTCAAAATTGTTTAACATTTATGGACTGTGTTGGTTTGTAAATCTTCTTAGCCCTCCTGGGAGCTGCTCAGCCAGAAGGCTTTTGTGCACTGATCTTTATACTGTGTTGCCTTTAGCCTCCTCTTTTGTGCTAGGTTTCAACTGTGTGCTTGTCCCCTGATAAAGAGATGGGAAAAATTCCATTTGGATGGATGAGCGAGAGGTAATTAAGAGTCCTGTCCACTGTTTATCTAATGTGGTTGCCAGAATCTGGCAGCCAGATCCAGACTCATAGAGAGAAGAAATCTTTGCCTCCTCTGAACCTTTGAAATTTCTATTTCACAACCCTGTAGTGGACAGCTGAATATGGTGGATCCTTATTGCCTTCAATGAAGCAGAAAATGAGTGCAGCAAATGAATGTACTGAACACATCCCCACTGTGATTTACCACATGTAATGCTAACATTATTCTGCAGTTGCTGTGGGACTAGCATAGCTTTAATTAGAAATATAGTTTCTACTGCTAATTACTGTTGGATGCATCCAGAACTTAGATTCTTTCGTTGGATGTAAAGAGTAATCTATGTGTTTGCTCTCTCTCTCTCTCTCTCTCTCTCTCTCTCTCTCTCTCTCTCTCTCTGTGTGTGTGTGTGTGTGTGTGTGTGTGTATTACATTGCATTTTTGTGATGGGCATATTGGGTTCTTTGCATTTAAATTTATGTCGTGTGTCTTTCTTCTCAAATGAGAAGCCCAAGATAGCTTATAGCTTGTCTTGCATGTCCCATTGCTGGCAGAAGTGCGTCTGGCAGCAATGAGTGGGAGAGCCTTTGCTACAGTGGCACCCAAATGATGGAACTCTGTGTGTGGCTTCTTCTACCTTCGCCGCATTTCTGGCAGTGGCTGAAGATTGTTTTTGTTTCACTCAGCTTTGGGGGCCCAATTTTTGTTGCTGCTTTGCTGTTTCTGTTATTCACGCTAACAAAAGTTTCCTTTTTGTGGGAATTTGGCTGTTGCTGCTGCTTGTTATGTATATTGGAGTTTTCTTCCAATTGTATAATTTTAAAGTGTTGTTATTGCCAAGAGCACCTTCTTATTGGGAGGTGAAAGGTGGGATGTATTTCAATAAAGAAATAAAATCAATAAAAGCAACAATGAAAATATGAGACAGACTAAAAAAACTGCAAATCAACTATAATCATAGCAGAATGCTCAATCTACAAGTGCACAGCACTCATACACAAAAACTAAGTAACACATCAAGGCTTAAAGTCTTGCCAAAACAAACATTTTGTGAAATACTAGCAAGAAGGGAGAAATAACGCTATCATGAGACAAGGATTTCCATAGGCTTAGCTCTATGGAAAGAAGGCTATAACCAGCCATAACCAGCCGTTACCCTCCCCCATGATGACTTGGAGGTTTGCAACAGAACTCTAAGGTTGACCTGGGGTGGGAAAGCAGATACAGGTGTATTCCCCAGTCTCTGCAATAGTAGTCCAACCAGTGGTTCACCCGGGGGCAGGGGGGACAAGTGTCCCAGGTGCCACCCAGCAGTGGGGCAGCACCATGACCCATTTCCCCACCTCCTATTTTAAACCTTTTTCTTTTCGTTCTTCCCCCATTCTTTACCACCTCCCC
The DNA here is from genome assembly GCA_029204185.1 of Lerista edwardsae. Taxonomy (NCBI): domain Eukaryota; kingdom Metazoa; phylum Chordata; class Lepidosauria; order Squamata; family Scincidae; genus Lerista; species Lerista edwardsae. The sequence continues at coordinate 17,273 of JAJKFI010039710.1, read as the reverse complement.
TCACTAATCTGAGGCTTTCCAAGAGCTGGGGAAGCCATAGGTGGTCTCCCCCACCTTAAGAAAGAAGGCTTTCTGAGATCTCTGGAAAGCCTAACAACTTTACTTCCGGTTTTTGGTGAAAACGAGAAGCGATATTTTAAGGCCTTCCAGGGACCTTCTGAGGGAAAGGGAGGCCGTCACTGGCTTCTCCCACCCTTGGAAAGCCTAAAAACATCACTTCCGGTTTTCGTCAAAACCAAGAAGTAACATTTTTAGGTCTTTTAGAGGCCTCAGAAGACTCCTCAGCACTAGGAAAACCTCCAATCATGGAAGGGGGCAGAGAAAAGGGGGGAAGTGACACAGGACGGCATTTTGGTGCTACCACTGGGCGGCACTGGGGTCAGGATTGTCACTGCCCTCAATTAGGCATTCATGAATGTAAGTTTGTGGGGGGCCATCACCACAGTTTCAGACTCTGCTCCTGACCCCTACTTGTTCATTCGAACATCTGTAGAAGGCCACCCTCATATAGCTGGAGAATACTGGACATGGTAGAGACTGGTGTTGCGATGTGTGTAGAGCCCATGCGTGTTTATGCTACACAAATGAACAATCTGAAAAGGGCTAAGTTGTTCTGCCTGTGCCCATTACACATGGTGGACATAGCCCAAATTTTTCCTTTGCACATTCTTCTGCCTCCAGCTGTACATTAGTCTGTTCTAATTTAAATCCAAGATGTCAAACTAAAATGAGCTGGATTGTCAAATTCCTCACCCAGCAGAAGTTTTGGGAGCTGCACTCGTCAATTTCCACCAGAGACTACTTCAGTTTGGTGAAGGCTAATGTCTCCATATTGTTTTCTGAACATCCTCTATCTAGTGCAAGCACTGCCTGAAGTATATTCCATGCTTCAGTATGTTCTCACAGGACTGACTGTTTGACACAGTAGATATCACAGTTCAGTGCTTTTGCCTTCCTCCCAGCCAAATATCAGGGCTAGCCTATTAGGAGGCCAATGAAGTGATTCTTTCAGGCAGCTGGTTGGTGGGGTGTGCCCATCTCTATCTGTCTACCTGCCTCCACCGCACCTTCTCTTGGCTTGGAAAAAGGAAGAAGGGGACGTGTGGAGGGGAGAAGAGTGCTGTGTGAGAACATTGGAGGGTGGGAGGAGCAGAAGCTGACACATCACTGACATTAAGACTTTTTGTGTCGTTCTGAGTGATCCAACCAAGTTCGTAGGAACATTTCCTGCAAAAGAACTTCTGCCCTCTTGTTTCTTGGCCTGCCCTAGTGAAATAGTGCTGTCAGCAGATTCTAGAGGAAGCAGCATCCAAGTTCATTAAACAGTAACATCAGTGTGTACATGTCTGAAGGTTTCAAAGGCTTATAACCTCCTTGTTCATGACTAGGAGAGGGAAGGGACACGAGCTTGCCTGGTTGCAGGCCTTAACTCAAATCGTTGGTATATACAGACGGAACTGGCACATGCTAATAAGTTGTGTGCACCCTGATTACAGATGACTGTGTCAGTGTGTCAGTTCTGTGACACTTTTTCATCCAGGCCGCCAGCATGGTTGATTGCTCTGCAGAGTATCTGCCTGGGATCAGTCCTCTTGGATGAAGATGAAATGGTTGCAGCTCAGTTCAGACACGAATTAGGCTATATTGGAAAGTTCAATGAACTAAATAATTGAACACCGAACAGGCCAAGTTTTCAGTATCTCTCCCCCCCCCTATCTTTTGTTACTCTTACTCTCTGGCTGGAAAGCTACCAAGTTTTTCTTCAGTGGCATGATTCATTTGAGACACTTAAGGTTGAACATCTTTCTTCAATAAGGGAGTTGTCTTTGGATTTACAACGCTGGGTAGCAAACATATAAAGTCAATTCTTTCCAGTTGTCTTCCCTTACTCAGAATCTTACAACTTGGAGTTGGAAGGGAACTTTAAGATCATTCTAGTCCAACCCCCTAAAAATGCAGGCTGCCCACAACTTGATGCAGAATATAGCTGATCATGTATCCAGTGGCATACGGGGCCGCAGATCGCGCCCATGGCAGGGCGACGAAACCGCGTCCCCGGCACATCGCCCCACCCCCATGCGCTGCCACGCCACACCTCCCTGCGCCCGGAAGAGCTCCATTTCGGAGCGCAACAGGCGCCAGGGAGGGCGGGCGGGCCAAAAGACGCGCTGATTCCTCTTCACTCTGCCGCCTCCACGCTGCCGGCGCCCCCCCCTGCTGCTGGCGCCCATGCGTTCCGCACCCCTGGCTACACCCTCCCTCCGCTCCTGCATGTATCTATGCTGAAATCTGCCCTGCATATATTTTGCACATGTTCCTCGTGTCGTGGCTTGGCAGGAGAACACTTGCAAAGTGGACAGCCAGAGGCAAAGGTGTACTTGGAGCCAGGCTGGAGTTGCAGTCTGAGGAGTCGATCCAGCAGTGAAGCAACGGGTGGAAGATGGTTTCGCTGCTTGAGCAGGTGGTTCAGATTGCTGTGCAGGCTTGGAGGCAAGGGTTCTATAAGGCCTGGGAGGTCAGCTACTGCAGCTGGACTGGGTCAGCTGATTTCATCCATGTGACATCCATGAGACGTACAAAATTCTGCATGGAATTGATAGAGGGAGGTCCTTTTCCCTCTCTCACAGTATCAGAATCAGGGGACATCCACTAAAATTGAGTGTTGGGAGAGTGAAAACAGATAAAAGGAATTTTTTTTACCCAGCAGGTAATTAATCTGTGGAACTCCTTGCCAGAGGAAGTGGTGATGGCATGTGGCCTAAGTGCCTTTAAAAGGGGACTAGGCAGATTTCTGGAGGAAAAGTCCATCGCATGATGGGTAGTGCAACCTCTATACTTTAGAAGTAAGCTACTTCAGAATGCCAGATGCAGGGGAGTGGCAAGTGGTATCTAGTTGTGTGCTCCTTGAGGCATCTGGTGTGTCACTGTGAGCTACAGGAAGCTGGATTAGACGGGCCTTTGGACTGATCCAGTGGGGTCTTATGTTCATTGTCCCCTTGGGGTGCCCTTTCTCTAGGTTATTTTGTTTCCAGGCCAGAGCATGCGTAGACACAGGAGGTGAGGTGCTGATGATGGACTGCAGTGAAATATGGTTTGAGACACAAACACCCTAGAGCCCCATAATGACTCGGCAGAGTAGGGCTACAAAGGTGGGTTTCCCCTTCTTTTCTCTCCAATTCTCATGGTGGGGATAGTAAGAAGAGGAAAATCTGATGCTTTCCTCTGTCCTATCCTTTTTCAGGGAAAGAATTGGGGAGGCTGAGGCAGCCAGTCTCCTTCCTTTGCTGTTCTGGTATCACACTGCTGTACAACTCTCCAATCCTCTGTTTACAGAATTGCAGGATGTTAGTCGGAAGGAGTCTTGGAAGCCATCTAGCCCAGCTTCATGTGCTGCGCAGGCAACTGCTACAGCATCCCTGGCTGTAGCCTCTGCTAGCCTCTATCTAGCCTCTGCTTGACAACTTCAAAAGAGGTTGTATTTGTATTAATAGCTAAATCAAATTAGATGTCAACATCAACTTCTGTGTCAATTCCTACTATAAGAGGCAACAGGACTGGGATTCTACCTGATAATTATCCATCTACATGGCACATGGGTTCACCTCCATTATGGCAGTGGTGGGAGGAAGGTGGTTTGGATACAAGCCATGAGCATTATGTTGTCTATTGTTGAACAATAATCAGATGATGTCTGATTTTAGCCTGGTGGTGCTGGAAATAGTTTGTATTATAGCAGTAGAAATATCATTTTCATGACAAATGGGGCAGACCCAACCTAGTTATAGATTCCCTTTACTTTCTAGTCAGTGCAAGTGCCAGGTTCTGGGGGTGTGTGCCATCCCGGGCAGGGGAGTGAGATCTATATGCAGCTGTTAAGGCGCACCCAAACACCCATCCCCAGGCCACACAGTCCTGATTCAGGCCAAGTGATGTTCTATATAGCGGGCGCAGATCCAAGCAGCCCATAGGGGCGGCTGGCACCTTAGGGGACAAACGTGCCCTTGCCCTTTGGAGGCTCCAGCCTGCTCCCAACCTACACTGGATGCAGGCAGCGGGTGGCCTCTGATGCACTAGCAAATGCTACGCAAAGCTCTGGAGTGTTGCGGCACCCTGTTAGAACTGCTGGATTATAGTGTGTGTTGGATTTTTGCTGATGAAGTCTCTATTATGCTGGATTTTTTTTTTTAGTTCAACTGTATGTTCCGTATATTATAATATGCATGCTGGTTGCTGTTACCTAGTTAACCATCTATTTATTGTGCTTGCTTTATGTGTAGGTTTTTAATGTTATATTTTCTATTTTTAAATATTGGGTTAGCCCAATCCTAACTAGATTCCTGTGCACTGATGCAGCTGCACTGGCTTGGGCTAGTCTATATCTCACTGGGGAATCCTGGCTGCTGGAGGTCTCCATGGGGTAAGGGGCATTTTCCACTTTGCCCCTGGGTAAGCCGCAGCAACCAGATGTTGCAGCAGGCACTATGGGTCAACTTGGACCTGCACCAGCTATATCATAGGTATACATCTGATTTTAATCTGACTATATCACAGGTATACACAGGCAGATTGGATTTGGCACTGCCAATTTTACCTGCTCTTGGGATTGATTCTCTGACCCCTTGTTGTCACCCCCTCGGCCCTATTCCACCTTGCTCTCCCCTGCCCTGGCCTACATGGTCTAGTGGGCTTCTCTTTGACTGCCAGCACCAGCAGGAAAGTTCCAGCCTTCCCACTGTTGTACTAGCTAGAAGTGCTGTTGCAAATCCCTTTACAGCATTTTTGCAACAGTGCATGCTGGCGGAATGTTCCACAGGCAAACTGGTTAAATAGGATTGGGTTGTAAGCTGCTTTGGTCTTTTTAGGAAAAGTGGAGTGTAAATCAATAAATTGCTGGTTTGATAACATTAAAATTAATGCTTAGTGTGTTTTATTTATGTACTAGCTTTTATGTACCCGGCTTCGCCCGGGTGTTTATATGTGCCATCCCCGACCCCCAGCTACTCACCAGGCATACAGATGGCCCATTTATATGTCCCATCCCTGCCCCCCCTCACATGTGTGCCCAGGTGTTTATATGTCCCATCCCTGACCCCACCCCCACTCACATGTGTGCCCCGGTGTTGATATGT
>JAJKFI010039709.1:12141-24776 GCA_029204185.1 Lerista edwardsae | reverse complement strand
TTCCCGGGGTTTCATCCTGGCAATATGCACACCTAGTACTGTCGAATTCAGTTGAGAGGGCTTTCGTTTGAATTCTTTTGATTTGATATGGTAAGTGCGCTGGTAAGGAACTGGACTATTGCTAATTTTAGGTTGGGAGAGGGAAGAAGGGCAGCGGCCGCCCTGAAGGACATAGAACCAGTTGTTAATTTATTTGTATCCCACCACTGGTCGTAGGGCTGTTTCAGTTCCTGGAATTCTGGGGGTTGGAGACCTGGGGATGTTTAGCATTGCTTGGAGACACTGGTTCTCAAACTGTTTAGCACCAGGACCCACTTTTTCAAATCTGTCCCGGACTCACCAGAAGTGATATCATGGCTGAAAGTGCCATAATTGTGATGCCAGACCCTGATGTTTTCCTGAGAATGCAGCAGTAAGTTGGGTTATTTCTCAGCCTGTCACAATTTTTGCACTGGCCTCTAGAAATCTGTTCTCATCTCTTAATGGCTTCTGCTCAGTGCAAACCCATGGTCTGCTTGTGTTCTCCAACAAGCGTTTGACTTCAGATGCCAATATACACCAGGTTCATTGAGGCAATTCCCCCCCCAATACACACAATTCACCAATGCAGTCTTATATGCCTAAAGGAGTTTTATTATTAACTAGCTTTTTGTTACCTGGCGTTGCCCAGGTGTTTATATCTCCCATCCCTGACCCATCTCCCAATTTTGGCCGTTTTTGACCATTTTCACCTGGGGCCCCTGCGCACCCCACCCCCGGGGGCGCTAGGGAGGCCTGACCCCCAGAGTGTCTGTTGCCAGGCTGGAAGGCACGCGCATGGCGAGTTTGGGGCACATCGCTCCAGGCGTTCCAGGAGGGCATGGCAGATAGTGTGTCTTGCACCCCTTCCCGCACCCCATGCCGAGGGGGGGGTGAACCCGGACTCTGACGGTGTCAGGAGCATCGCCACTTGCTCCAGCCACCCCGGAAACTAGGGATGCGACGCCGATTTTGGCCGTTTTTGACCATTTTCATTTGGGCCCCCCTGCGTACCCCCACCCCCGGGGGCTCTAGGGGGGGTCTAACCCCCGTAGTGTTTGTCGTCAGGCCACAAGGTGTATGCGTGCCAGGTTTCGTGTCGCTCGGTCCAGGCGTTCCAGCAGGGCACGGCGGATGTTGTGTCTCGCACCCCTTCCTACCCCCAACCCGAGGGGGGGGTGAACCTGAACGCGCACAGCGTCGGGAGCGTCGCCACTCGTCCCGGCGACCCCGGAAAGTATGGATTTGACGCCGATATTGGCCATGTTCAACCGTTTTCAAGTGGGGACCCCCATGTACCCCCACCCCCGGGGGCGCTAGGGGGGCCCCACCCCCGCAGCGTTTGTGGCCAGGGTGCTAGGCGTCCGCATGCCGAGTTTGGTGCCAATCGGTCCAGGCGTTCCAGCAGGGCATGGCGGACGCAGTGTTTCGCACCCCTTCTTGCCCCCCACGGGGGGGGGGCAAACCCAGACTTCAACTGCGTCGGGAGCCTCGCCACTCATCTCGGCGACCCCGAAAACGGTGGATTTGACTCCACGTTTGGCCATTTTTGGCCGTTTTCATGTCGGGACCCCCCCGTACCCCCACCCCCGGGGGCGGTAGGGCCCCCCGACCCCTGCAGTATTTGTGGCCAGGCTGCTAGGCTTCCGCATGCCGAGTTTGGTGCCAATCGGTCCAGGTGTTCCAGCAGGGCCCGGCAGACGCTGTGTTTCGCACCCCTTTTTGCCCCCCATGTCGGGGGGGGGGCTGCACCCGGACTCCAACGGCATCGGGAGGGTCGCCACTCATCTCGGCGACCCCAAAAAGTGTGGATTTGACTCAAAGTTTGGCCATTTTTACGTGGGGACCCCCCCGTACCCCCACCCCCGGGGGCGCTAGGGGGGTCTGACCCCCGCAGTGATTCCTTCCAGGCTGCAAGGTACGTGTGTGCCAAGTTTCGTGGCCGTAGGTCAAGGGACGGAGACGCCTATAAATAACATACATACACACATACGTCCATTTTTATACATATAGATACAAAGATACAGAATCTTCTAAAAGTCCCTCTGCCTTTACATAAGGCCATCACAAGAGGGCTTTCAACATAATTGGTCAAGGCAGCGAAAGAAATAACAAACAATAGCTAAATATCTAGAATTGTCTCCATACTGTACTCTTGGTCTTCTCCTAAATAGCAGAGCTCCTAGTTGTAAGGCTAGCTGCAGCCAAATGACTCTCACCCACTCTTCAACAGCTCCCTGCCTTAAATACTTTTCTTCACTCCTACAGACATTTGTTATAAATTCCACATTAGAGAATGTTACCTTACAACTTTCTTTACTTTCCAGAAGTCTCCAATCCCTCCAAACGCTTACAGCCATTAGAATTACTTAGACACTCTATACAGACTTTCCTGTCCCATTTCCCATTCTTATGTACAAACGAGGCAACTAAATACATAAGCTCTGTGACAGAGCCATAGCAAAGAAAGAAAGCTTATTTACAACCTTGACACGAGCAAAATAACCACACAGCTGTCTTACTTTCCAGTGTCCCATCTTCCCATATTTTCATTGATGGCTGAACTAGTGCTGTGTGAACCACCTGAAATTGGCTCGCAACCTACTATACCTAGTGCATCCTGGTTCACAGTGCTGTGGCAGCGTCAAGGCAACACAGATGAATTCTTTCTCACCCCATCAACACTTCCATGCCTTTTTCAAGCATTTGTGAAATGATTGGGGGGCCACTTTTTGAGAGGTTCTGAAATATTTATGAAAGTCATTCCCTTCTTTGACTCAACACTTGTATAATATAGTCAACAGTGGATATAACAGTAGAATATAGGCATCCCCCAGTATCTGATACAAGGGTACATTCTTGTCCGTGGATACAGGAAACCATGGATAAGGAGATAACTGTATTCATAGGTACTGGATCCAAGGATACAGGGGGAACACCTGTATAATCAATACAATATGTTGACTGGATTTTGTGAGGAAGGTGGGGTTTGTGTTATTGTGAATGCTTCTGGAGGAGTTTATCTTGGTTAATCTGGAATAGTTCATTTGGTACCACTAAACTAGTCAGAGAGGCTTTGCCCCCACAAATGCTCAGATTCTGCATTCACACATTTGACGCATTTAATAATGGTTAGTAAGTAACATATCTTTGAATGGAGGCTACTATGCTTTCTATATTTGTTTAGTGCCTCCTAAGGAAGATTTATAATAAATAAATCATAGTAAATGTAGGCTTTTAACATTATTAGTTTATCCTAGGATTATGGGAAAGCCTACATTTGGGTGGCAGTGTTTCAGCTGAAATTCGACATAGCAAATTGATGGCCAAGAGGATGTGTTAATGCTACAGTTTACTATGGAGTTGTTACTGATCTAGACGAGGGTTGACAGTCTAGGGCACCCGACTAGCTATGAAATGCTATTTTGTTAAAAACCACTGCTCTCTCTTTTTCTGTATATGTGGCTGTGCTTGTAGATGGAGAGTCTGCTATCTAAAAACTGATCTGAAATCCATTTATGTGATTTGGTTTTACAGATTAGGAAGCTCCTCTAATCACATTGCACTAAGAGATTTCTAATTTGAGTTTATAAAAGGAACTGAGCCTGGGCATCGCCCAAAATGTGCTCTGTTAACAGAATGTTATTCTTGGCCTGTCTCCCCTCTCAGTGCCTCCGAACGTATGAATGATGTTTCTGAATTACACGGCCATTGTAAATCATTTTGATTCTTTCAGATGCGCAAAGTAAATAACAAAGATGTTTTTTAAAGAGGCATAGAGGCTCCCATGAGTAATATCCTCTTGTCCAGATTTATAGTTCTTCTGTAGTCTGTGATAATGTAGTACATTTCAACGATGGCTTTTAAACCTTTCTAGGCTTCAGAGCCCAGGCTGGCAACCTATGGCCCGTGGGCCAGATCTAGCCTGCCACCCCAAGGCAGATGACTTGCATGGAGTTTGGCTTGTGCCAAACAATTTGCCATGTGCCAGACTCGGCATGGCAGAGCCACTTGTCCAGGCTTGTGAGTCCCTGTGCCACTGCCATGCTCTGTTTGGCATGTGGCAAATTGGGTTGGAAGCTTTGCCTCCGCATAGCCACTTCCAGGAGCTCAGCAACCTGGACGTTTGGTGACGATGTCATTTCCGAATGTTCAGCCCCTTTGCCTGAAAAGGTTGCTGACCCCTGCTTTAGAGGATAAAGTGTGTTGCTGGCACCAGGGGGGCAGGTGGTGCAAAGTTCTCCACTGGCCCCCATGGGGCTGCCACCCACCCTTGATGGGATGTTGAGTGTTCATGCTGTCACCTGTACTTCAAGATTAAGGGAGTGCCCCTGACAAGTGGATTCTCTGAGAGGCATGGACCCTTGGCCAGTGACTGACCCAGCCAACCCCAGATAAGGTGGGGGTTTTTTTCCTAGTCCAGACTGGTGAGGGAGGGACTGTATTCAGTAAGCTTTATGTTTTACAAATGGGTCACTTGTGTTTAATAAAGTGGCCCAATAATAAAGACTAATAATAATGAAGACACTTCAAATAATAATGAAGACACTGTGTGGTGTCTTCATTGGGTGTGTGTGCAAGGGTCAATAGGCTACCTCAGAATGCCAAATGCAGGGGAGTGGCCGTGAGATGCAAGGCCTGTGGCCATATCAGGCACACTGCAACAATCATTCCAGGGGCGGTGCGAAGGTGGTGAATCTTTACAGTTCTGCACCACAGCCGCCTTATCTTCTCAGCCAGTCATTGTGGAAACTTGTGCTGGGCAGCTGCTCGCCCTCTTCTCAGCCAGTCATTGTGGAAACTTGTGCTGGGCAGCTGCTCGCCCTCCCTTGTAAATTGGGGTGCAGAGCCACATGTTCTGGGGTGACGTGTGGTGGAAGCAGCTGCCTGGCATAAGTTTCTGCAAAGATTGGCTGCAAAGATAGGAGGCTGGGGTGCTAAATGGTAAGGCTCTGCCACTGCTGCACTGTGTCGGGAAGGATTATCATGAAGCGCAGCAAGTTGTGGCTTGCATATCACTCTTCTAGGGCAGCGGTTCCCAAACTTCCCTGGGAGTTTGGGAAGCACTCTAAGTGTTTGCAGGAGCAGGGAATGGCAGTGATGCGATTGCCAGGATTGCATCACTGTTTGCAACAAAATGGGACTGGGGGGGGGACTTACTGTACCTCTGCTTGCCCCAGCGTCCATGGAGGTTGGGGAGCCCCACGAACCCCTCTGCAGGGTTCCCTGTGTGTCCAAAAGCTAAAAAAAAGAAAGATCGCAACCCACTTCTGGTTTTGCAATCACTGCCATTCTCTGCCTCAGCCCCTTAAGGCGAAAGATGCAGGATGTCCCAGGCTGGGGCATCGTGACGCTCCCGTTTGAAAACCCCTGCTCTACGGTATTCTTTCACAGCTTTGTTGAGCTAAGGCTCCATGCAGAACCCTGGCTGTATTGCAAAATCTACTTGCTTTATTGTTTTAGTGAAAAAGTGATTGCATGATATCAAATCTTTCAGTTACGCTGCCTTCAGCAGTTCAGTCAGATTGGATACCTAACCTGGACCTTTAGAATAAAAGTTATATTGCATACAATTTAAATTGAAATGTGAAGATATGGGACAAGGCTGTGGGCCTCCGTAACATACATTTCCCCTCTCCCCCTTTTTCCCCTGTCTGTGGATTATTTTACAGCTGGGAGAATGAAGTCAGTGCTACATTTCTAGGCACCCTTCATTTGTCATTAGCAAATCAGTTCGGATGGAGACAAACTGCCCTTTCAGCAGTACCCGAATGTATAAAATAACTGCCAGCAAATTGCTGTGAACACAGCTTGATTTTTACAACTTCTCTACAACGAAGGGTTTGTAGTCACAATCAGCTAATGCTGACTTTCAAAATTGTTTAACATTTATGGACTGTGTTGGTTTGTAAATCTTCTTAGCCCTCCTGGGAGCTGCTCAGCCAGAAGGCTTTTGTGCACTGATCTTTATACTGTGTTGCCTTTAGCCTCCTCTTTTGTGCTAGGTTTCAACTGTGTGCTTGTCCCCTGATAAAGAGATGGGAAAAATTCCATTTGGATGGATGAGCGAGAGGTAATTAAGAGTCCTGTCCACTGTTTATCTAATGTGGTTGCCAGAATCTGGCAGCCAGATCCAGACTCATAGAGAGAAGAAATCTTTGCCTCCTCTGAACCTTTGAAATTTCTATTTCACAACCCTGTAGTGGACAGCTGAATATGGTGGATCCTTATTGCCTTCAATGAAGCAGAAAATGAGTGCAGCAAATGAATGTACTGAACACATCCCCACTGTGATTTACCACATGTAATGCTAACATTATTCTGCAGTTGCTGTGGGACTAGCATAGCTTTAATTAGAAATATAGTTTCTACTGCTAATTACTGTTGGATGCATCCAGAACTTAGATTCTTTCGTTGGATGTAAAGAGTAATCTATGTGTTTGCTCTCTCTCTCTCTCTCTCTCTCTCTCTCTCTCTCTCTCTCTCTCTCTGTGTGTGTGTGTGTGTGTGTGTGTGTATTACATTGCATTTTTGTGATGGGCATATTGGGTTCTTTGCATTTAAATTTATGTCGTGTGTCTTTCTTCTCAAATGAGAAGCCCAAGATAGCTTATAGCTTGTCTTGCATGTCCCATTGCTGGCAGAAGTGCGTCTGGCAGCAATGAGTGGGAGAGCCTTTGCTACAGTGGCACCCAAATGATGGAACTCTGTGTGTGGCTTCTTCTACCTTCGCCGCATTTCTGGCAGTGGCTGAAGATTGTTTTTGTTTCACTCAGCTTTGGGGGCCCAATTTTTGTTGCTGCTTTGCTGTTTCTGTTATTCACGCTAACAAAAGTTTCCTTTTTGTGGGAATTTGGCTGTTGCTGCTGCTTGTTATGTATATTGGAGTTTTCTTCCAATTGTATAATTTTAAAGTGTTGTTATTGCCAAGAGCACCTTCTTATTGGGAGGTGAAAGGTGGGATGTATTTCAATAAAGAAATAAAATCAATAAAAGCAACAATGAAAATATGAGACAGACTAAAAAAACTGCAAATCAACTATAATCATAGCAGAATGCTCAATCTACAAGTGCACAGCACTCATACACAAAAACTAAGTAACACATCAAGGCTTAAAGTCTTGCCAAAACAAACATTTTGTGAAATACTAGCAAGAAGGGAGAAATAACGCTATCATGAGACAAGGATTTCCATAGGCTTAGCTCTATGGAAAGAAGGCTATAACCAGCCATAACCAGCCGTTACCCTCCCCCATGATGACTTGGAGGTTTGCAACAGAACTCTAAGGTTGACCTGGGGTGGGAAAGCAGATACAGGTGTATTCCCCAGTCTCTGCAATAGTAGTCCAACCAGTGGTTCACCCGGGGGCAGGGGGGACAAGTGTCCCAGGTGCCACCCAGCAGTGGGGCAGCACCATGACCCATTTCCCCACCTCCTATTTTAAACCTTTTTCTTTTCGTTCTTCCCCCATTCTTTACCACCTCCCCTCACTAATCTGAGGCTTTCCAAGAGCTGGGGAAGCCATAGGTGGTCTCCCCCACCTTAAGAAAGAAGGCTTTCTGAGATCTCTGGAAAGCCTAACAACTTTACTTCCGGTTTTTGGTGAAAACGAGAAGCGATATTTTAAGGCCTTCCAGGGACCTTCTGAGGGAAAGGGAGGCCGTCACTGGCTTCTCCCACCCTTGGAAAGCCTAAAAACATCACTTCCGGTTTTCGTCAAAACCAAGAAGTAACATTTTTAGGTCTTTTAGAGGCCTCAGAAGACTCCTCAGCACTAGGAAAACCTCCAATCATGGAAGGGGGCAGAGAAAAGGGGGGAAGTGACACAGGACGGCATTTTGGTGCTACCACTGGGCGGCACTGGGGTCAGGATTGTCACTGCCCTCAATTAGGCATTCATGAATGTAAGTTTGTGGGGGGCCATCACCACAGTTTCAGACTCTGCTCCTGACCCCTACTTGTTCATTCGAACATCTGTAGAAGGCCACCCTCATATAGCTGGAGAATACTGGACATGGTAGAGACTGGTGTTGCGATGTGTGTAGAGCCCATGCGTGTTTATGCTACACAAATGAACAATCTGAAAAGGGCTAAGTTGTTCTGCCTGTGCCCATTACACATGGTGGACATAGCCCAAATTTTTCCTTTGCACATTCTTCTGCCTCCAGCTGTACATTAGTCTGTTCTAATTTAAATCCAAGATGTCAAACTAAAATGAGCTGGATTGTCAAATTCCTCACCCAGCAGAAGTTTTGGGAGCTGCACTCGTCAATTTCCACCAGAGACTACTTCAGTTTGGTGAAGGCTAATGTCTCCATATTGTTTTCTGAACATCCTCTATCTAGTGCAAGCACTGCCTGAAGTATATTCCATGCTTCAGTATGTTCTCACAGGACTGACTGTTTGACACAGTAGATATCACAGTTCAGTGCTTTTGCCTTCCTCCCAGCCAAATATCAGGGCTAGCCTATTAGGAGGCCAATGAAGTGATTCTTTCAGGCAGCTGGTTGGTGGGGTGTGCCCATCTCTATCTGTCTACCTGCCTCCACCGCACCTTCTCTTGGCTTGGAAAAAGGAAGAAGGGGACGTGTGGAGGGGAGAAGAGTGCTGTGTGAGAACATTGGAGGGTGGGAGGAGCAGAAGCTGACACATCACTGACATTAAGACTTTTTGTGTCGTTCTGAGTGATCCAACCAAGTTCGTAGGAACATTTCCTGCAAAAGAACTTCTGCCCTCTTGTTTCTTGGCCTGCCCTAGTGAAATAGTGCTGTCAGCAGATTCTAGAGGAAGCAGCATCCAAGTTCATTAAACAGTAACATCAGTGTGTACATGTCTGAAGGTTTCAAAGGCTTATAACCTCCTTGTTCATGACTAGGAGAGGGAAGGGACACGAGCTTGCCTGGTTGCAGGCCTTAACTCAAATCGTTGGTATATACAGACGGAACTGGCACATGCTAATAAGTTGTGTGCACCCTGATTACAGATGACTGTGTCAGTGTGTCAGTTCTGTGACACTTTTTCATCCAGGCCGCCAGCATGGTTGATTGCTCTGCAGAGTATCTGCCTGGGATCAGTCCTCTTGGATGAAGATGAAATGGTTGCAGCTCAGTTCAGACACGAATTAGGCTATATTGGAAAGTTCAATGAACTAAATAATTGAACACCGAACAGGCCAAGTTTTCAGTATCTCTCCCCCCCCCTATCTTTTGTTACTCTTACTCTCTGGCTGGAAAGCTACCAAGTTTTTCTTCAGTGGCATGATTCATTTGAGACACTTAAGGTTGAACATCTTTCTTCAATAAGGGAGTTGTCTTTGGATTTACAACGCTGGGTAGCAAACATATAAAGTCAATTCTTTCCAGTTGTCTTCCCTTACTCAGAATCTTACAACTTGGAGTTGGAAGGGAACTTTAAGATCATTCTAGTCCAACCCCCTAAAAATGCAGGCTGCCCACAACTTGATGCAGAATATAGCTGATCATGTATCCAGTGGCATACGGGGCCGCAGATCGCGCCCATGGCAGGGCGACGAAACCGCGTCCCCGGCACATCGCCCCACCCCCATGCGCTGCCACGCCACACCTCCCTGCGCCCGGAAGAGCTCCATTTCGGAGCGCAACAGGCGCCAGGGAGGGCGGGCGGGCCAAAAGACGCGCTGATTCCTCTTCACTCTGCCGCCTCCACGCTGCCGGCGCCCCCCCCCTGCTGCTGGCGCCCATGCGTTCCGCACCCCTGGCTACACCCTCCCTCCGCTCCTGCATGTATCTATGCTGAAATCTGCCCTGCATATATTTTGCACATGTTCCTCGTGTCGTGGCTTGGCAGGAGAACACTTGCAAAGTGGACAGCCAGAGGCAAAGGTGTACTTGGAGCCAGGCTGGAGTTGCAGTCTGAGGAGTCGATCCAGCAGTGAAGCAACGGGTGGAAGATGGTTTCGCTGCTTGAGCAGGTGGTTCAGATTGCTGTGCAGGCTTGGAGGCAAGGGTTCTATAAGGCCTGGGAGGTCAGCTACTGCAGCTGGACTGGGTCAGCTGATTTCATCCATGTGACATCCATGAGACGTACAAAATTCTGCATGGAATTGATAGAGGGAGGTCCTTTTCCCTCTCTCACAGTATCAGAATCAGGGGACATCCACTAAAATTGAGTGTTGGGAGAGTGAAAACAGATAAAAGGAATTTTTTTTACCCAGCAGGTAATTAATCTGTGGAACTCCTTGCCAGAGGAAGTGGTGATGGCATGTGGCCTAAGTGCCTTTAAAAGGGGACTAGGCAGATTTCTGGAGGAAAAGTCCATCGCATGATGGGTAGTGCAACCTCTATACTTTAGAAGTAAGCTACTTCAGAATGCCAGATGCAGGGGAGTGGCAAGTGGTATCTAGTTGTGTGCTCCTTGAGGCATCTGGTGTGTCACTGTGAGCTACAGGAAGCTGGATTAGACGGGCCTTTGGACTGATCCAGTGGGGTCTTATGTTCATTGTCCCCTTGGGGTGCCCTTTCTCTAGGTTATTTTGTTTCCAGGCCAGAGCATGCGTAGACACAGGAGGTGAGGTGCTGATGATGGACTGCAGTGAAATATGGTTTGAGACACAAACACCCTAGAGCCCCATAATGACTCGGCAGAGTAGGGCTACAAAGGTGGGTTTCCCCTTCTTTTCTCTCCAATTCTCATGGTGGGGATAGTAAGAAGAGGAAAATCTGATGCTTTCCTCTGTCCTATCCTTTTTCAGGGAAAGAATTGGGGAGGCTGAGGCAGCCAGTCTCCTTCCTTTGCTGTTCTGGTATCACACTGCTGTACAACTCTCCAATCCTCTGTTTACAGAATTGCAGGATGTTAGTCGGAAGGAGTCTTGGAAGCCATCTAGCCCAGCTTCATGTGCTGCGCAGGCAACTGCTACAGCATCCCTGGCTGTAGCCTCTGCTAGCCTCTATCTAGCCTCTGCTTGACAACTTCAAAAGAGGTTGTATTTGTATTAATAGCTAAATCAAATTAGATGTCAACATCAACTTCTGTGTCAATTCCTACTATAAGAGGCAACAGGACTGGGATTCTACCTGATAATTATCCATCTACATGGCACATGGGTTCACCTCCATTATGGCAGTGGTGGGAGGAAGGTGGTTTGGATACAAGCCATGAGCATTATGTTGTCTATTGTTGAACAATAATCAGATGATGTCTGATTTTAGCCTGGTGGTGCTGGAAATAGTTTGTATTATAGCAGTAGAAATATCATTTTCATGACAAATGGGGCAGACCCAACCTAGTTATAGATTCCCTTTACTTTCTAGTCAGTGCAAGTGCCAGGTTCTGGGGGTGTGTGCCATCCCGGGCAGGGGAGTGAGATCTATATGCAGCTGTTAAGGCGCACCCAAACACCCATCCCCAGGCCACACAGTCCTGATTCAGGCCAAGTGATGTTCTATATAGCGGGCGCAGATCCAAGCAGCCCATAGGGGCGGCTGGCACCTTAGGGGACAAACGTGCCCTTGCCCTTTGGAGGCTCCAGCCTGCTCCCAACCTACACTGGATGCAGGCAGCGGGTGGCCTCTGATGCACTAGCAAATGCTACGCAAAGCTCTGGAGTGTTGCGGCACCCTGTTAGAACTGCTGGATTATAGTGTGTGTTGGATTTTTGCTGATGAAGTCTCTATTATGCTGGATTTTTTTTTTAGTTCAACTGTATGTTCCGTATATTATAATATGCATGCTGGTTGCTGTTACCTAGTTAACCATCTATTTATTGTGCTTGCTTTATGTGTAGGTTTTTAATGTTATATTTTCTATTTTTAAATATTGGGTTAGCCCAATCCTAACTAGATTCCTGTGCACTGATGCAGCTGCACTGGCTTGGGCTAGTCTATATCTCACTGGGGAATCCTGGCTGCTGGAGGTCTCCATGGGGTAAGGGGCATTTTCCACTTTGCCCCTGGGTAAGCCGCAGCAACCAGATGTTGCAGCAGGCACTATGGGTCAACTTGGACCTGCACCAGCTATATCATAGGTATACATCTGATTTTAATCTGACTATATCACAGGTATACACAGGCAGATTGGATTTGGCACTGCCAATTTTACCTGCTCTTGGGATTGATTCTCTGACCCCTTGTTGTCACCCCCTCGGCCCTATTCCACCTTGCTCTCCCCTGCCCTGGCCTACATGGTCTAGTGGGCTTCTCTTTGACTGCCAGCACCAGCAGGAAAGTTCCAGCCTTCCCACTGTTGTACTAGCTAGAAGTGCTGTTGCAAATCCCTTTACAGCATTTTTGCAACAGTGCATGCTGGCGGAATGTTCCACAGGCAAACTGGTTAAATAGGATTGGGTTGTAAGCTGCTTTGGTCTTTTTAGGAAAAGTGGAGTGTAAATCAATAAATTGCTGGTTTGATAACATTAAAATTAATGCTTAGTGTGTTTTATTTATGTACTAGCTTTTATGTACCCGGCTTCGCCCGGGTGTTTATATGTGCCATCCCCGACCCCCAGCTACTCACCAGGCATACAGATGGCCCATTTATATGTCCCATCCCTGCCCCCCCTCACATGTGTGCCCAGGTGTTTATATGTCCCATCCCTGACCCCACCCCCACTCACATGTGTGCCCCGGTGTTGATATGT
>JAJKFI010039704.1:0-23635 GCA_029204185.1 Lerista edwardsae | reverse complement strand
TTATTATTATTATTATTATTATTATTATTATTATTATTATTATTATTTGGATTTATATCCCGCCTTTCTGCCCGAAGGCACCCAAGGCGGCATTACAACAAAAGAAACAATAAAAACAGAATTAAACATTTAAAAACAATATTAAAATACAATTTAAATTTTTTTTAAAAAACAAGCCCCGTGGATCATAAGATTTAATCAAGATATAGCCTGTCAACAGTTAAAAGCTTTTTGAAATAAAAAGGTCTTCAGCCCCCGCCGAAATGTTAACAAAGAGGGAGCAGTTCTCAATTCGAAGGGGAGGGTATTCCAAAGTTGGGGGGCCACCACTGAGAAGGCCCTCTTTCTGGCCACCGCCCCTCTCACCTCTCCTGGTGGCGGCACAGTCAGATGACCTCAGAGTACGGGTAGGATTATATGGGAGGAGGCGGTCCCTCAGATACCCCGGACCCGAGCCGTAAAGGGCTTTAAAAGTCAAAGCTAGCACCTTGAATTGGGCCCGGAACAGAACCGGCAGCCAGTGTAGTCGCCGAAGCAACGGCTCGACAGAGTCAAACCGATGTGCCCCGCAACCATGTTATCCTAACATGGTGCAATCAAAACACGTTGGGAGCTGGAGATTGGCTCACTCTGGGTGTAGACTAACAGCACAATCCTACCTGACACCCCAAACAGCAATGCAACAGCAGTTTTGCAGCCTTCCCTGTATCCCTCCCTGTTTTGTTCTCTCCCCCAGGGTAAACTCCAGCAACTACGGTGGGTCAACTTGGATCTGCACCGGCTCAGTACCAGGTGCAAGTCCAGGTTGATCTATGCAAGTGGATCAGGCCTGGGATGGGTTTTTTGATTCAGCATGTGCTGCTCCCATCAAACCTCACCAGTTCACCAGTCCTGATTCCATCCCATCCCACCCTCCCTTTGCCCCTTTCCACCCCCTGCCCCTGGTGGGCCCACGCTGGTGGGCCTTCTGAGGTCTTCTGATGCACAGGAGGAGCCTCCAGCACCTTTTGCTGGCATCCAGCGCTTTAGGCCTGCTTTGCTCTCCGGCTAGAAAATTATGGCTCAGTCCTACCCCCCCAGGGGGCAAATGCCATGCAGTAGTGCCAATACAGGCTCAACGGTGCAAAAGAGAGGTTGGTGAAATAAATTCCCTGCCTCACCGCCCTGTGGTCCCCAGTGAATCTCACTGAGTTGCACCAGCAACACAAGAGGTGGTCTTAAGGCTGAGTAGGAGGTGTGGGAGGAGCTGAGCTGAGTAGGAGCGGTCAGGCCGTTGCTTCTGCGGCCACACTGGCTGCCGGTTCCTTTCCGGGCCCGATTCAAAGTGCTAGTTTAAAGTTTTATTTAAAGTTTTATTTTATTTTATTTAAAGTTTTATTTTACCTTTAAAGCCCTTTACGGCCCGGGTCCGGGGTATTTGAGGGACCGCCTCCTTCCTTATAATCCTACCCGTACTCTTAGATCATCTGGGGGGGGGCCCTTCTGACTGTGCCGCCACCAGGAGAGGTGAGGGGGACGGCGGCCAGGAATAGGGCCTTCTTGGTGGTGGCCCCCTGACTTTGGAATACCCCCTTAGAATTAAGAACTGTTCCCTCTTTGGCAATATTTCAGCGGGGGTTGGAAGACTTTTTTATTCAAACAAGCCTTTAACTGTTGACAGGCTGGCTGGCATTTTACTGTATTTCCCCAAGTATAAGACGCACCTTTTTCAAAAAATTGGGGTGCTAAAAACTGGGTGCGTCTTATACAAGGGGGTGTGCTGGGCAGTGCTGCATTCTCCGTGCTCCCGCTTGCCTTAAGGAGCCGGCAGCAGCGCTCCCGCTTGCTGGCTCTTTAAGGCAAGCGGGAGCACGGAGAACGCAGCGCTGCCTCCTATGCTGATTTTCAAACACAAAATAATGCCAAACGCAAAACAATTTTTTTTTCAAATTTCTGGCCCCAAAATTAAGGTGTGTCTTATACATGGGTGCGTCTTATACATGGGGAAATATGATATATTCTGTTCTTTATATTGGATCCACGGGGCTTGCTGTTTTAAATTTTAACTGTTTTAAATATTGTTTTTAACCTTGTTTTTAAACTTTGTGATTTATTGTATTTTTAATGTCGTAAGCCGCCTTGGGTGCCCATGGGGCAGAAAGGCGGGGTTGAAAATAAATAAATAAATAAAATACCCCCTGCAGCCCGTCCCCCCAAACACTCCTGTGCAGCAATGATCCCCATCACATCCTGCCAAGTGCTCATCTCCCACCAGCCCCACCACCAGACTGCCCCCTTTCAGCAGGAAAGGGTGCTTGTGACCTGTGCATGGGTTTGCCAGCCGTTTGTGCATTATCAGAGTGGGCAGCCTGCTGACCAAACACTAGAGACGAGTGTTTTCAACCTGTAGGTCAGGGCCCACTTGGTGGCAGCGGCGTCATGCAGCCGGAACGCTGGGCGGGAGGAACGGGTGAGCGGCAGCCCGCCCGTTGTGTACCGCTCCGTTTCGCCGTCTTCCCCGCCCCCACATTCTGGCTGCATGACGCCGCTGCTTGGTGGGTTGATATCTGATGGCAAGTGGGTGGCAGGAAGCCAGGAGCAGCCATATTAGAAGCTGCCCGCATTCCTCTTGCTATATCCCTTTTGTGTGATTATGGAAAATGATTACGGGGCTGGGGCACCTCCCTTAGGAAAAAAGACTGAGCTTTCTGTGACGGATCAGGGGAGAGATTTTGGGGTGCTGGTGGACAACTTGATGAAGGTGTCGACCAAATGTGTGGTAGTGGTAAAGAAGGCCAATTCCATGCTTGGGATAATTAAAAAAGGGGTTGAGAATAAAACAGCCAATATTATTAGGCCACTGTACAAATCGATGGTTAGGCCACAACTGGAGTACTGTGTACAGTTCTGGGCAACACACCTCAAAAAAGGTATAGGGAAACTAGAGAAGGTGCAGGAGAGAGCAACCAAAATTATTACGGGGCTGGGGCACCTCCCATATAAGGAAAGGCTACAGCGTTTGGGGCTCTTCAGCCTAGAAAAAAGGCGCTTGAGGGGGGACATGATTGAGACATACAAAATGTTGCATGGGAGGGATAGAGTTGATAGAGGGATGTTCTTTTCCCTCTCTCACCATACTAGAACCAGGGACATCCACTAAAATTGAGTGTTGGGAGAGTAAGAACAGATAAAAGGAAATACTGTTTTACCCAGCGGCTAATTAATCGGTGGAACTCCTTGCCACAGGAGGTGGTGATGGTGTCTGGCCTAGGTGCCTCTAAAAGGGGACTGGACAGATTTCTGGAGGAAAAGTCCATCGCAGGCTATGATGGTTAGTGCAACCTCCTTACTTTAGAGGTAGGCTACCTCAAGAGTGCCGGTTGCAGGGGTGTGGCAATGAGATGCAAATATCTAGTTGTCTTGTGTATTCCCTGAGGCATCTGGTGGGCTGCTGCGTGATGCAGGAAGTTAGATGGGGCTTTGACTTGATCCAATGGGGCTTTCTTATGTTCTTACGTAAGACTGCACCATTTGGGGCTGTAAAAAAAAGGCGCCTGAGGGGAGACATACAAAATGAGACGTACGTAAAATTTGTACGATTCAGACTTACAAAATTCTGCATGGGAGGAATAGAGTTGATAGAGGGATGTTCTTTTCCCTCTCTCACAACACCAGAACCAGGTGACATCCACTAAAATTGAGTGTTGGGAGAGTTAGAAAAGGAAATACTTTTTTACCCAGTTAAGTGGGTAATTAATCTGTGGAACTCCTTGTCACAGGATGTGGTGATGGCATCTGGCCTAGGTGCCTTTAAAAGAGGATTGGACAGATTTCTGGAGGAAAAGGCCATTGTGGGCTATAGGCCATGATGGGTTGTGCAACCTCCTTATGTTAGTAGTAGGCTACTTCAGAATGCCCAGTGCAAGGGAGTGGCAACAGGATGCAGGCATCTTGTTGTCTCATGTGCTCCCTGAGGCACCTGAAGGGCCACTGTGAGATCCAGGAACCTGGACCAGATGGGCCTTTGGCCTGATCCAACAGGGCTCTTCTTACGTTCTTATGTGTGTCAGCAGTTTGAATTTTAAAGTGAGTTTTTTAAAGTTTGTTTTTAGTTAGTGCTTTTACGTAACATTTGGTTCTAATCTTGATTTCCATCAGGATTATTTCATGGTTGTGCAACTGCAGTCCACGAATGCCAGTTAGCATTCCAGGAGTGTCACTTCATTATGTCACAATGATGCCACTTCCTGCTTGATGATGTCACCATGATATCACTTTCAGTGGTTCCTGACATGTGTGCCATTCTAAAAAGTGGGCCATGGTCAAAAACACACTGTAAAGCCATGGAACACTCGGTGTTAGGGAGGTTGGCGCATGGATGTGTGCCATCCTCCCTGACTCAGAGAGTGGTACAAATGTGCCTTACGGTGCGTTTGCAACACTCCTGGGCTGGCACAAGTGACTTGTACCAGCCTAACTCCAGGATTGCACCCTAACTATCTCATCTGAAAACATATGCGCTACAAATGCACTGCCAGGGTTTTATTCAGCCCCACCCCCAGAAAAGACGCTGCAGAGAGATGCCAGCATCAACCCAGTTCCCCCCCCCGCTTCTGCTTGTCTTTTATTTGATTGGTGACAAGGCTTCCCCTCCCCAAGGGCAATACAATACATTAAACAAGACTGAACTTGCAGTTAATCTGTGGAACTCTTTGCCACAGGAGGTGGTGATGGCATCTGGTCTAGATGCCTTTAAGAGGGGATTGGATGGATTTCTGGAAGAAAAGTCCATCATGGGCTATAGGCCATGATGGATTGTGCAACCCCTTTACATTAGTAGTAGGCTACTTCAGAGTACCGGGTGCAAGGGAGTGGTCACAGGATCCAGGCATCTTGTTGTCTCGTGCCTCCCCGGGGCACCTGGTGGGCTGCTGTGAGAAACAGGAAGCTGGACTAGATGGGCCTTTGGCCTGATCCAGCAGGGCTCTTCTTATGTTCTTACGTTCTTAACTTTCTAGGGTGGCTGAGCTCTGTGCTATTGAAAAGAAAATGTGACATTAAATCAGGGTCAGATTGCAACAGGCCAAGTTGTAGCCATGGTTGTGCTGCTTCTCCCCAACAGCTAATTGATTGTTGAGCACTCAGCATACTTACCTTGGAGTATAGTAGGCGCCACTGAATCCATTGTATACATGGATTACATTGGAATCCACTGTATCCATTGACGTCTGAGTATACATGTTTGGCGTGCACTTTACAGGTTGCATTTTCCCTATTGCACTGCTAATCAGGATTTTGTCTCTGTTTCAGGAAACAATGGTGACGACAATGGGGATCAGCCACGTGGGGTCCCCCCAGAAATGCTTAACATACAGACATTTAGAGGCCACGGAAGAGTTTCAGTGGGTGCCAGAATGGAATCTGGAAAGAGGGAGGAAAAATGCCCGCTTTGTACAAAGATCTTCACCTGTAAATCAAAACTGGCAACACATCAGAGAATCCACACAGGAGAAAAACCATATAAATGCTTGGAGTGTGGAAGGAACTTCCGTGTGAGGTCAAGCCTGAATTCACATCTCAGAACCCACACAGGGGAAAAACCATATAAATGCTTTATTTGTGGAAAAAGCTTTAGTCAGAGCTCGCACATGACGAGGCATCAAAGAATCCACGTAGGGGAAAAACCGCATAAATGCTTGGAGTGCGGAAAGAGCTTCAGACAGAGCGCAAGCCTTACTCTCCACAAAAGAATTCACACGGGGGAGAAACCGTATAAATGCCTGGAGTGTGGAAAGTGCTTTCGTAGCAGTTCACACCTGACTTCTCATCGAAGAACCCACAGAACAGAGAAAGGATATAAATGCCTGGAGTGTGGTAAGAGCTTCAGTGTGAGCCCAAACCTGATTTATAAAAAAAAAACCATACAAGGGCAAAACCATATACAGTCAGTCCTCATTATCTGCTAGGGTTAGGTACCTGGAAATCCTCAAGGATAGCCAATTAGGAGATAACAAAGCATTGATCCTATGGGATCAATGGGGTGAGGTGCAAGGGGTAACTTATCTGCTAGCAGAAGAATCCAGCAGAGACCCTCCGGAAACAGCAGAGTACAGCAGGCAGTGCTAAAGGATCTCTGAATATTGCAGAGACCTTTCCGAGGCTGCAGCAGCCTTCAGAACGACCAACCAGTATGTACCCTTTAAACATGAACATAACATAAGAAGAGCCCTGCCGGATCAGGCCAAAGGCCCATCTAGTCCAGCTTCCTGTATCTCGCAGCGGCCCACCAGGTGCCCCAGAGAGGCATGAGACAACAAGATGCCTGCATCCTGTTGCCACTCCCTTGCACCCGGTACTCTGAAATAGCCTACTACTAATGTAAGGAGGTTGCACAATCCATCATGCTGCCAAATTATTGCTGCTGTTGTAACCTCCTTTACCTTAGTAGTAGGCTACTTCAGAGTACATGGCTTGTGGATGCTTCTGCCAGCCGTTTTAAATGGGTCAGTGTTGGTCGCAGGTGGCATTTGGAAGGTCTCTGCTGCCTTCTGAAGGTCTCTGCATAGTGGATAATGAGGACAGAGGACAGATAACTGAGGGGGGACATGATTGAGACGTACAAAATTATGCACGGGAGGGATAGAGTTGATAAAGGGATGTTCTTTTCCCTCTCTCAAAACACCAGAACCAGGGGGCATCCGCTAAAACTGAGGGTTGGGAGAGTTAAAACAGATAAAAGTACTTTTTTTACCCAGCGGGTAGTTAATCTGTGGAACTCTTTGGCACAGGAGGTGATGATGGCATCTGGTCTGGATGCCTTTAAGAGGGGATTGGACAGATTTCTGGAGGAAAGGTCCATCGTGGGCTACAGGCAATGGATGGATTGTGCAAGCTCCTTACAAAGGTGGTGGGCTACTTCAGAGTACCGGGTGCAAGGGAGTGGCAACAGGATGCAAGCATCTTGTTGTCTCATGCCTCCCTGGGGCACCTGGTGGGCCGCTGTGAGATACAGGAAGCTGGACTAGATGGGCCTTTGGCCTGATCCAGCAGGGCTCTTCTTATGTTTTTACGTTATGTTCTTATGTAAGTAGCAATTCTGCCCCTCGCAGAGAAGCGAATCCACAGATAGCGAGGTCGCATATAAAGAGGACTGACTGTAGATGAATGCGGAAAGAGCTTCAAGGTGCATCCCTAACCTGGAGTTAGGCTGGCACAGTTAGGCCAGCAAAGTTTGGCTGGCACAAGAGCCACCGTAGAGCGTGTTTGGACATATGTGTGCTGGCCCCTCTGACTCCAAGAGTGGTCCAAACATACAACCGGACATTGCGCTCTTGGCTTCTACAAAAGAAGTCTGCTGTTTTTTCCCTCTGTGGCTGAGGAAGGGAGGGACAGTTGGCAAATGATCTTTATGAATGGCCACGAATGGGAAGCCACTGAGATAGGCAGTCTAGTGGGAGAGCAGCAAGTCAACCTGGAAATGAGATTGAACATCTCATCTGAAAATAAGTGTTCCAATGGTACTGCCCTGGTTTTGTCCACTACCCTCCCCCCCCCCCCCCCGGCGGGAACACTGCAGAGAGACGCGAGCATCAACCCCCCCCGTTTCCCCCCTGTTCTGCCTGTCTTGTGTTTTAAACAAGACTGATAATAAAATGGAGCCTGTGGGAATCTGTGAGCTTTCCAGAGTGGCTGAGCTCCATTCCATTGATGCGCGTTTGTGAAAAGAAAAAGTGTCACTGAATCTGGGATGAATCGCAGCAGGCCAAGTTGTAGCTACAATTGTGCTACTTCTCCCCAACAGCTAATTGAGCAGTGTCTCAGGCCTTTGCATCCTTTCCTTGGTGTCTGTGAATCCATTGGGATTACTGAATCCACTTCTCAGTATACATACCTAGGAGCAGCGTTGTCATTCAGCCGGAACGCTGGGCGGGAGGAACGGGTGAGCGGCAGCCCACCCGTTGCGTTCCGGTCCATTTCACCGTCTTCCCTGCTTCCTGGGGAAGACGGCGAAACAGACCGGAACGCAACGGGCAGGCTGCCGCTCACCCGTTCCTCCCACCCAGTGTTCCGGCTGAATGACAACGCTGCCTAGGAGTGCACTTTAGAAGTTCCACTTCCCTTGTTGTTGTTCAGTCCGTAAGTGGTGTCCGACTCTTCGCGACCCCCTGGACCACAGCACACCAGGCCTCCCTGTCCTCCACTAGCTTCCGGAGTCCGCCCAATTTCATGTTTATCGCTTCAGTGACACTCTAACCATCTCATCCTCTGCCGCCCCCTTCTCCTTTTGCCTTCAATCTTTCCCAGCATGAGGGTCTTTTCTAAAGAGTCCTCTCTTCTCATGAGGTGGCCAAAGCATTTGAGCTTCAGCTTCAGGATTTGTCCTTCCAGGGAGCCATCAGGCTTGACTTCCTGGAGGCAGTGGCGTAGCGTGCCTTGCCCCTGCCCAGGGCAAGGCACGCGTTTGCACCCCATGCCGTGACGTCATGACGCCTTGCATCATGACGTCAGCGGCAGGGGCGGGGCTTCCGTGCATGTCCCTCAGCTTCAATTGAAGCCGGGGGAGACGCACGGCTTGGTGGGGGGGGCGGGGGGCACGCCAACGGCGCCCCCCACATTATGGCACCCCAGGGTGCCATACCCTCCCTACGCCACTGCCTGGAGGATTGACCGATTGGATCTCCTTGCAGTCCTGGGGACTCTCAAGAGTCTTCTCCAACACCATAATTTGAAGGCATCTATTCTTTGGTGCTCTGCCTTCCTTATGGTCCAGCTCTCACAGCCATATATGACTACTGGGAAAACCATAGCTTTGACTATGTGAACCTTTGTTGGCAGGGTGATGTCTTCTTCTTGTTAAGTTGTCTAGGTTCGCCATGGCTTTCCTCCCAAGATGCAACTGTCTTTTAATTTTATGGCTGTAGTCATCATCTGCAGTGATCTTGGAGCCCCGGAAAATAAACTGTCACTGCTTCCATTTCTTTCCCTTCTATTTGCCAGGAAGTGTTGGGAGTGGTTGCCATGATCTTAGTTTTTTTTAATGTTGAGCTTCAAGCCAATTTTGGCACTTTCCTCTTTCACCCTCTTTTCACCTTTTTTTAGGTCTTCCTCACTTTCTGCCATTAGAATAGTATCATCTGCATATCTGAGGTTGTTGATATTTCTCCCAGCAATCTCGATTCCAGCTTGTGAGTCATCCAGCCCTGCCTTCCTCATGATATACTCTGCATATAAGTTAAATAAGCAGGGTGGCAGTATACAGCCTTGTCGGACTCCTTTCCCAATTGGAAACCAATCGGTTGTTCCATGTCTGGTTCTAACTGTAGCTTCCTGACCCGCATACAGGTTTCTCAGAAGACAGATAAGGTGGTCTGGTACTCCCATCTTTTCAAGAACTTGCCACAATTTGTTGTGATCCACACAATAAAAGGCTTTAGCGTAGTCAATGAAGCAGAAGTAGATTTTTTTCTGGAACTCTCTTGCTTTCTCCGTGATCCAGCGAATGTTGGCAATTTGATCTCTAGTTCCTTTTGCCTCTTCGGAAACCAGCTTGTACTTCTGGTAGTTCTCCATTAACTGCTGAAGCCTAGGATTTTGAGCATCACATTGCAGGCATGTGAAATGAGTGCAATGGTGCGGTAGTTTGAACAATCTTTGGCATTGCCCTTCTTTGGGATTGGAATGTAAACTGCTCTTTTCCAGTCTTGTGGCTACTGCTGGGTTTTCCAAATTTGCTGGCATATGGAGTGCAGCACTTTGACAGCACCATCTTTTAAGATTTTGAGTAGCTCAGCTGGAATGCTGTCACCTCTACTAGCTTTGTTGTTAGTGATGAATTCCACTTCCCTACTGCACTGCTAATCAGGATTTTGTCTGTTTCAGGAAACAGTGGAGACGACAGTGAGGATCAGGGAGAGCCATGTGGAGTGCCCTCAGAAACGAACAAGCGGGACATAATGGAAGGGTCTGGCAGAGTTCCAGTGGAGCCCAAAAAAGGAAGTGCAAAGAGGAAGCAAAAATGCTCTCTATGTACAAAGTTTCCTTTCAGTAAATCAGAACTTAGAGCACATCAAAGAATCCACATACAGGACAAGCCATATAAATGCTTGGAGTGCGGAAAGGGCTTCATGCGAAGCTCACACCTGACTTCGCATCAAAGAATCCACACAGGGGAGAAACCATTTAAATGCTTGGTATGTGATAAGACATTCAATGTGAGGTCAAGCTTGAATACACATCAAAGAACTCACACAGGGGAGAAACCTTATAAATGCTTTGATTGCGGAAAATGCTTTACTCAGAGCTCACACATGACAAGGCATCAAAGAATGCATGTAGGGGAGAAACCATATATATGCGTGGAGTGCGGAAAGTGCTTCAGACACAGTGTAAGCCTTACTCTCCACAAAAGAACTCACCAAGTGGAGAAACCATATAAATGTTTGGATTGTGGAAAGAGCTTTCGTTGCAATTCGCATCTGACTTCTCATCGAAGAACCCACACAGGGGAGAAGCCATATAAATGCTTGGAGTGCGGGAAAAAAATCTATGTGTGCGCACACCTGACTTTGCATCAAAAAAACCAAACAACCCAAACAGAGGAGAAACCATAAAAATACTTGGTGTGGTAAAAGCTTCAGTGTGAGCAGAAGTCTGACTTATCAAAGAAACCACACAGGACAATACATGCTTGGAGTGTGAAAAATGCTTTAATCTCAGCTCACACATGCATAAAAGAAATCCACACAGGAGAGAAATCATATAAATGTTTGGAATGTGGAAAGAGCTTCAGGGAGAGAGCACATCTTATTGTGCATCAAAGACTCCACACAGGGAAGGAACCCTATAAATGCTTGGAGTGTAGAAAGAGCTTCAATCAGCTCAATCTCCACTTTGCACTAATGAATCCACACAGGGGAAAAACCATATTAATATTTGGAGTGTGGAAAGAGCTTAATTGTGAGCTCAAGCCTGACTTCCCATCAAAGAATTTGCATGGGATAAACCGTATCAGTGCTTGGTATCAGCTTTTTGGAAAGCTTAATTTGGACTATGTATCAAAAAACCCACACGGGATCAACCATATAAATGTTTTGAGTGTGGAAAGAGCTTCCATCAACATTCAGCCATGATGTCTCATGAATGGATTAACATCAGAGAGACCCTGTAAATGCTTGTGAATTTAGTGAGGAGTCATAGGCTGACTTTTCATCAAAGTGACTTTTCATCAAGGCTGACTTTTCATCAAAGTGGGTTGTTGCTAAGTGGATAGAGGGGTAACTTTTAAAGTGATGTTTTATATTTAGCAGAAGGAGAGCAAATGTCCCTCTTCACCCCAGCATGGTGTTTTTTCCAATGTCTGTTGCTATTGTCTCTTATGTATCTTTTTACAACTTGTGAGCCCTTTTGAAACAATGAACCATTTATTTAGCTCTGGAAATTGATTTGTGACATTTGTTGAAAAGTGTTATATAAATATTCTGGATGCTACCAGAGATGGGGACTCAAGACTCGAGTCTCGGGAACACTCATTTTTTTGCAACTCCTAAGGGACTCGAGTCACTTGTGTGTCACTGACTCGCGACTTGTGGCAGTGATTCAGAAATTAGTCATGACTGATAGACTCGAGTCCTGACTCTCTTTAGTGTGTTTAGTGATGTGAAGTCAGGTTTGCTTGTTTATTTCCCCCCCCCCCCCCGGTTGCTTCCTCATCACTCCAAAAGATCACTTATGGGTGATCTGGAAGCTGTCTTTCAGACCAACAGCAGCAGGAGTTGAGGGGAGGAGGAAAGCTTAAGATTTTATAGTATTTTATTTTGCTCAAGGACCTGACTCATTTTTTGAAATGACTTGGTACTTCAGTCAAAATGATCTGAAATTTTCTGCCTGTCATGGTGGTGCGTGTGATGACTCGCGTCTTGACTCGAGTTGTAGGGTCACTGACTCTGGCACATCTCTAGATAATACTAATGATAAAATGTACTGTTCATTTAAGAAAGCACGCAGGAGGCAAAGCTTTGAATTTAGATAAACTTCAGTGACAGGAAAAAACTCCGACTTTGCATCAGCGAACCCACATGTTGGAGAAACTATATAGTGAAGAACTTTTTAAAAATCACCGACTTGGGTCTGACTCCACCTTGGAAGCCTGCATCCTGTGCACAGCCACTGTGGGAACGGAGCTTGTGAGTGGACAGGGAAAGAGGCTCCTTGACTTCTCAGGCTCCGTGAGAGGCCTGATCACCTCCTAGATCCTCAAGGACTCGCTAATTGGGAACTGGCTGCAGCTGTGATTCTCCAGTTGGGAGGGGTCAGAACCTCTTGTTGGCTGAAAGCTAAGTTTAAAGTACAGGGTGTCCACAAAGTGTCTTTACAATTTCAAACTTGTATTACAAAAACAAATGAAAGATACATGTATGGAAAGTATACAATATTAGGAATATATATTGAAGTTTATTTTGCATCAATTAATAAACCTCTGTATGTGCACCATTGGTTGCACGTAGCACATCAAGGCGATAATCGACTTCCTGCCATGTTCGCTGTAGCATAGTCTCATCAATGGTGGCAACGGCCAGTAATGTCCTGTGTCTTTGTTCTGTACACAATGTCTGTAATGTAGCCCCACAGAAAGACATCTAGGGGCGTGATATCATTAACACACCTCATCATTTGCATTTTTCCTGATTTTTTGCAATTGTAAAGAGACTTTGTGGACACCCTATATAACAAGCCCAGCGGTGGGGAGGACGCGAGCCACTCTTCGCCGTTTCGTCTCTGATGCCTGTTCGTAACAGCTGTGGCACGACAGGTAGAACAGCCACACTTTGCTTATGCTCAGAAGTTGGAAAGTTCCAGGTGAATATTAGCAACACGTAAGCTTGGGGGAGGGGGTGCTAGCTTTTTTTATTTTAGCATTTTGTGTGCAACATGTTTATTCTGGGGAATATCTAAATGCCTTTCAAAGTAACCTGTAAGCTTAATTCTATGCCTTAAGTAAACCATTCTATTATTATAGGCTTGTGTCTGTGTGAGTTCAAAGAAACTGGGTACATCTAAGTCGGGCCTGGGCCACTCAGGGCGCAAGCCTAACCCACTTTCCAGCCCCGGGGTAAGGGCAATGCAACAAACATTCCCTTACCTTGAGGCGCTTCCGTGACTGCCCCCCAATTGCAGCTCAACTGCCCCCCCATTGCACCTCAAAAAGGACATAGTGGAACTGGAAAAGGTGTAGAAGAGAGCAACAAAAATGATTAAGGGGCTGGGGCACCTCCCTTATGAAGAAAGACTGCAGCGTTTGGGGCTCTTCAGCCTAGAAAAAAGGCGCCTGAGGGGGGACATGATGGAGACATACAAAATAATGCACGGAAGGGATAGAGTCGATAGAGGGATGTTCTTTTCCTTCTCTCAAAACACCAGAACCAGGGGGCATCTGCTAAAACTGAGGGTTGGAAGAGTTAAAACAGATAAAAGGAAGTACTTTTTTACCCAGCGGGTAGTTAAATCTGTGGAACTCTTTGCCACAGGAGGTGGTGATGGCCTCTGGTCTGGATGCCTTTAAGAGGGGATTGGACGAATTTCTGGAGGAAAGGTCCATCGTGGGCTATAGGCAATGATGGATTGTGCAAGCTCCTTACAAAGGTGGTGGGCTACTTCAGAGTACCAGGTGCAAGGGAGTGGCATTACACTCTCCTTACATTAGTAGTAGGCTACTTCAGAGTACTGGGTGCAAGGGAGTGGCAACAGGATGCAAGCATCTTGTTGTCTCCTGCCTCCCTGGGGCACCTGGTGGTCCGCTGTGAGATACAGGAAGCTGGACTAGAGGGGCCTTTGGCCTGATCCAGCAGGGCTCTTCTTATGTTCTTATGCAGGATGCAGCACGTGCCCCATTGGCCCAGCTATGTCAGTACTGGAAAGGTGGTTAGGATTGTGCCTCAGACGTCTACTGGAACAAACTAGAGGTTTGAGTCCCAGGAGTTTGGGGAGCTCAGTGCATGCAAGAGCTGGGGAGTCACTTGTGTGCCCGCCTCTCAGGTGTGGGTGGCCAGTCAGGTAAATGTGTACAAGTACTTGCACTCAGTGTTTGGCTTTGGCCTGGGAACTGTGCCCTCCTCTCTCGTGGAATATTAATACCCCTAAGATAGTGGGATGCACAAGAACAAATTGGGAGCATGCATTTTTCCTGAGCATGCACTGAGTATGGAAAGAACTTCAGTGATCCAGCAGCCCTTCTTATGAACAAATTCACACAAGAAATAAATCATATAAGACCAGAAGCCCTGCTAGCGAAAGGGGGCCTATCTAGTCCAGCTTCCTGTATCTCTCAGTGGCCCATCAGATGCCTCAGGGAGCACGCAAGGGAACAAGGTACCTGCATCCTGTTGTAACTCCCTTGCACCTGGCGTTCAACGATAGGCTACCTCTAACACCCAGAGGTTGCCTATAGTTCTACAGTAACCTGGGATGGACTTCTCCATTAATGTGTTCAATCCCCTTTTAAAGACATCTAGGCCAAGTGATGTGACAGACACCACTTTCTGTGGCAAGGAGTTCCACAGATGAATTACATAATGGGCAGCCTAACATGCGCTGGAGCAGGCATGTCACCTGCCCTGTGTTGCAGCCCCACACTCCCCACCAGAACTCACCTTGGGGAAAGGGAATATTTTCCCCTTACCCAGGGGTGAGCCCAGCGGCGTCATGCAGCCGGAACGCTGGGCGGGAGGAACAGGTGAGCAGCAGCCCGCCCGTTGCGTACCGCTCCGTTTCGCCGTCTTCCCCGCCCCGGCGGCTGTTCAGATCTCCAGCGAACTCGCTGGTACAAATCCCAGCTGCCCAGTTTGGGGCCCAGGGATGGGGGGTTGGGCTCTGGTCTAAGGGCCAAGTCCACGCTGGCCCACCCTCTCACCGCCCTCCCCCACCTCGTTCCCTGGGCTTACCTGAGTATCCCATAACAAAGGGGTACGTGGGGAAGGCTGGTAAAGGCAAGGGTGTGTGGAAAATGGACAGAAGCAACTGCGTCATGCAGCCGGAATGCTGGGCGGGAGGAACGGGTGAGCGGCAGCCCGCCCGTTGCGGGGAAGATAGCGAAACGGAGCGGTATGCAACGGGCGGGCTGCCACTCACCTGTTCCTCCTGCCCAGCATTCCGGCTGCATGACGCCGCTGGACAGAAGTGAAATCAGGAGACAGGGCTCCATCCAGCCAAGGACCTGGGCAGTCAGGAAGCACCAGGACAAGGTCGCAAGGGGTAGGTGGGTGCACTGAGGCTGATTTTCACAGACTGCTAAGCTCTGACCCTGCCCCACAGCTGAGAGGGCTCAGAAAGCAGCTGATTGTCCATCCCTGGGGGAGTTGTCCATTCCCCAGGGTGGCTGGTGGTGGCCGGAAGAGACACCTCTGTCCAGGTTTGTGCCCCAAACCATTTGAGTAGAGTTGCTGGAAGATGCCCACAGCCAGGCCTGGGTAAAAGTTTGGCCCTAGCTGAAACACCAGGAGGCTGGCCAGCTCAGAGTGCTGAGTCACTCAGCAGGTGCTGAGTCACTGATTACCTGCTGAGTGACTCCAGAGCCGGGTGCCAAAGGGTGTGGCTGATTGCCCCAAAGCCTGCCCAACAACAGGCACTGATAGGCCAAGCCATGTCTACATTCAGAGCATTCGCTCCCAGACCGTTCGGTGTGAAAGTCGGAGTGCTGTGGAGCGCTCTGTCAGCGTGAGGACGAATTTGCCATTGCAGTGAATTCTTTTGGTCCCCTGCGTGGGACCTCTGCTGCCTGCTGTATTACTCTGCCTTCCTGTAAATACACTCTGGTGAAGGACTTTGCTGTCTGAGGGATCTGTGTCCTTGGGTCGGCCTACCAAGGCTGCTTCCACAACTCCTGGGAACTGGGCCAGCGCTCTGTTTGCCAGGGCTGGATAAAGTGAGACTGCTATCCCGCTGCTTGCTGCCTGCTACCCCTAGGAAAAAGGGGGGGACCCCCATATTCCAAATCTTGTCAGACTCCTCTTGAAGGACCTGATTTTGGAGTATTAAGCATGATGTAGCCCTGAGGGACCTGACGGAGACATATAACATTATGCATGGAAGGAATAGAGTCAATAGAGGGAGGTTCTTTTCCCTCTCTCAAAACACAAGAACCAGGGGGCATCTGCTAAAACTGAGGGTTGGGAGAGTTAAAACAGATAAAAGGAAGTACTTTTTTATCCAGCGGGTGGTTAATCTGTGGAACTCTCTGCCACAGGAGGTGGTGATGGCATCTGGTCTGGATGCCTTTAAGAGGTGACACAGCAGGGCTGTGTGTGTGTCTACAAGTCTGCACTGAAAAATCAAACGTTTCCTCATACGTTTGTCTGCCTGTTTCTCCGTTCTCCCCCACACTAGTGTAAAGTTCCAACGCAGGCCACTACTTATCAAAGTCAAGAGTTGGGAGTGTTTAAAGCGGGGAGGAATCTTATCTTTGCGAGTATGTGAGATCAATATGGGGCACCCTCCCACTTGAAAGATAGCAGAAATCCCGGGAATCTCCTCCTGCTGCTGCTGAGGAGGTGGGTGGGGTCTGATGTTAGGAGAAAAAGCCTTGCTAAATGCAATATAAAGTTGTGCAGCTCCAATTAACATGGCACAACATTTAGAAGAAGGAAAAAAACCCAAGGAAGTACTGTTAGGGGGAGAGCTTGGCCCAACTCTGAATTTTTCCTGTTCTGCCGAACAGCAGACAGCCTTCTTCACAAGGATTTGTGGTATATCAGACTGTCTTACATGTGAGAATGTTCCTTTATCAATCAATCAATCAATCAACCAACCAACAGGTACTTATATACCGCTTTTCAAAACGAAGTTCACAAAGCGGTTTACAGGCAAATAGTAATAATAAAGTTAAATGGCTCCCTGTCCCAAAAGGGCTCACAATCTAAAAAAAGGCAGACCGCCAGCAACAGCCACTAGAAAGACTGCGCAGGGGTGAAGAGGGACAGTTACTCTCCCCCTGCTAAATATAAGAGGAACACCACTGGAAAAAGTGCCTCTTGTCCAGTTAGCAGGATTATTTATATAAACTTGAAACAGTCCAGTTTTGGGGGCTTTTGACTGGGACAACGCCTTGCTCAGGATCCTATTTAAGAACATAAGAAGAGCCCTGCTGGATCAGGCCAAGCTTCCAGTATCTCACAGCGGCTCACCAGGTGCCCCAGGGAGGCAGGAGACAACAAGATGCTTGCATGATTTGCATCCTGTTGCCACTCCCTTGCACCCAGTACCCCTTGCACACCCTTGCATCATTTCGGTGGGAAGGTAACCAAGGCACACCTTGGCTTACAGTCATGCCAGCCACATGACCACAGAAACTTGCCCTCCGACAAAGGCCGGTTCTTTGGCTTAGAAACGGAGATGCGCACCGCCCCCTACTGTCAGTCACGACTGGATCATTCGATGGTGGGGAAACCTTTACCTTTAAGGGTGGAAACAGTCGGTTGGAGATTCCTGGAGGGGCAAAAGGGAGGGGAGAGGAAATGAATGGGAGGGTCACTTCCGGTGTCCACTTTGCTTCTCCCACCCACGTGCGTTGGATCAGCAGCTCTTTGGGGATCCAGGTGGTGAGTGCAAGGGGGGGGGGTTCCAGAACTGCAGCTGGAAGGAGGGAATAGGGAGGAATGTGGGGGTGGGAGGGAGGCCCCAGGCGCCCAGCCAGCGAAGGGGGCGGCAAACCGCCCCCCTTCCCACACTGCAGCCTCAGCGCGGATCTGCTTGGGGGCAGCTGCTTCTGGAAGGGCGCCTGTTGCCTTGCGTAGTATTTCGTTTGTAAGCCCTGGTGTGGATATATTGCGGGCTTGCTCGTGCCTGGGCTTCAGTGAGGCGGGTGGGGTGCAAATGCCGAGAGAGAGGGAGAGAGCCGGATTCGGCCGCTGCAAAGGGTCCCTCTCCAGCCTGGGGGGAGAAGGGGGGCTCGCAGCCCAGGGATTGGTGGAAAAGCGGAAGGGAGGAGAAGACCAAACGCGACCGGGACCCCCACACACTCTGCACAACTCTGGCTGTCTCCTTTCCTTAGCGAGGAGCGAAGCGGCCTTTCCAGCACTTTCTAGCGCGGTGCTTTTAACACTGGAAGTCCAGGGAAGCGGACGGGGCTGCTGCCTCCTCCCTCCTTGGGACGCGCAGTCTCGGTTGCCTCTGCTGGGGGCTGGGGGGCGAGGGGGGCCAGTCTTTCGCTTTCCAGAACACCCCCCCCCAATTATTCATTCCATAAAACCTGCCCGCTTTCTTGGTTGCTCCTTCTGTTCATCCTGCCAAACAGTTTCCTTTTTCTTCTGTTTTTGTTTACTAAGGCGGCTACAATCCTGTGTGCTCTTAATTCTCTCTGTGTAGCAGAGAGGATTGTGGTAGATCGCTCTCACCTTGCCTGCAATCTGTTTGAACTTCTTCCCTCTGGAAGTCGTTGGAGGACATAGTATATTAGAACAACCAGGCACAGTATTAGAACAGGTATATTAGAACCAGGTATATTAGAACAACCAGGCACAGTAAAATAGAACAGTATTTTTTTCCCATGCTATTGGGCTGCTGAATGGTTGATTACGTTGATGTTTTGGTTTTGATTTGGATAAGTTTAGAGTTAGTGGGGGCTTGTTAATGTGATGGTATTATTTATTAGTTTAAGGTATATGTGAGAGCTTTTGGGCCGAAGTAAAATTCCATGTATGGCCAATAAAATTCTATTCTGCCTGGGAGTAAGGCCCATTGACAACAATGGGACTTACTTCTATGTAGACATGCATAAGATGGTGTTTTTTTTTTTTTTTTTTTTTTTTTTTGAGAAAGCTGCTACTTTTACACATGCACAGGCAGAGAGAGACTGTTCCTTCCTCTCTGGTCCCAACGCCCTGGGCTTAGCGAGCAAGCTGGGCGTCTCCTTCCCGGCTGCGTTTGAAATGTCAAGGAAAGATCAAAAAGGGGGCTTGGATGCCAGTGTACCACTTTTAAAAACACAATTGCATATATTTGTGCCAATGTTTCTGAAACTCTGACCTGCCTTTGAGAGAAAGCTGAGCCCTTAAGCGGAGGGCTTAAGCACCATCACAGTGATGGTGAAGTTAGACAGGCCCTTTGTGAAAGAGGGATTACTATGCCACAGCCATAACATCAGCCCAGCTTGATCAGGCCCAAGGCCCACCTGGTCCAGCTTCCTGCATCTCACAGCGGCCCACCAGATGCCTCAGGGAGAACACAGGACAACAAGATGCCTGCATCCTGTTGCCACTCCCTTGCACCTGGCATTCTGAGGTTGCTTATTTCTATACTCAGGAGGTTGTACCATCCATCATTACCTGTAGCCTGCGGTGGACTTTTCCTCCAGAAGTCTGTCCAATTCCCTTTTAAAGGCACATAGGCCACATGCTGACACCACCTCCTGCGGCAAGGAGTTCCACAGTTTAATTATCTGCCAGGTAAAATATTTTCTTTCATCAGTTCTCACTCTCCCAACAGTTGTCCCCTGGTTCCGGTGCTGTGAGGGAGGGAAAAGAACACCCCTCTGTGGACTTTATCCCTCCCATGCCACTGTGAGATATGGGAAGCTGGACTAGATGGGCCTTTTGTCTGATTCAGCAGGGCTCTTCTTACGTGAAAGGGAGCACAAACAATCAAACAAAAACAAAACCAGCCATATGTGGGGGAGACACTTGAGGACACCCCTCCAGTTAACACCCACCCAGCAGGGATCGAGATGGGCTGTCAAGGACCTTCAGGGCTTGGGACCATGCAAGAAACAGCCACGTTGGTTAGGGGTGCGGGAGGTCGATGTGAGTGAACTGACCCCCATGCAGGAGGGAAATGGCCCTGCCCCCTCCCAGCCCAGCCCCGTTTTGGGTAGCCCCCAGTCTTGCAGGGCTGGTTTTCAGGGGTCAAACAGTTCACACACAGCAGCAGACCAGGTGGGGGTGAGAAATGCAGCTGAGGACCCGAACCCCCATTCCAAATGCCCCTTCTGCACTTGCTCTAGGCTGTCAGCACCTGGGAGGTCTGCAGTGGGCAGGAGCTGAGCTTGGAGGATGCAGCTCCACATTTGGGTCCTGTAGGAGGGACCTCCAAACACCTGCAACTTCCCCAGCGTCTGGCAGCTGCCCTGCCAAGACCTTCTGGTCCCCTCTGCCTCCCCTCCAGCTCAGGGCTCTCCCCGTCACTCTCGTGGCCCCTGTTGCAGGACCTCCCCTGGCATCGATGCAGCGCCTGTCTTGCCTGCTGCCAAATGCTGACCTCGGGGACTGGCTCTGTGAAAGGAGAGCGGCAGGAAGCCTGGCCGGAGGCAGGAAGCAGAGCAGGGGAGGCGGGCCTTGGGGGGGGGGCTGCAAAGGCTTTGGAGAAGCAGGTTGCAGTTGCAGTTTTTGTTGTTGCTGCTAGAGGAATAGGTGGAAGTGATGTCACATGTGGCGGCCATTTTCTAGTGCCAAGCTTGCTGCTAAATGTTCTAACATGGGGCGACTGCTAGAATCTAAACAGAAAGCACAACCCTGAGCGTGCTGGAAGCTAATCAAGAACGCAGCCCAAGTTTTGAAAGGAGCCTTCAAGGAAAGGGGGCAATGACTAGATATGCAGAGAGGGGAAGAAACTGGGACAGAGTGGACGGGAGGGAGAAGTGGAAGGAAGAGAAGCAGGATGTGTGGGGCTCACGTCACTGGGGCGTTTCTGGGTCAGAACCAGAGCTATGGAGCTAATAGTAATAATAATAATACCGGTTTTTATATACCGCCTTTCTTGGTTATTAGATTGACTTTAATTCAAGGCGGTTTACATAGGCAGGCTTTTTTCTAACCCCGAGGGGTTTTACAAATCACAAAGAAGTTCTAATCTTTCAAGAACTACTACATTCAGATGAAACTTTCATAGTTCAGTCTTTCTTTCTGGCCGCACGATGGCCTTTCCGCCGGCTGATAAACAGCTTCTTTGCTCTCACCAAAGAAACAGCTGGCCCAGCACAACTCCTCTCTCACAGGCAGCTGGAGACAGCTCAGCTCAGATCTTATCAGTTGCATTCTCAATTTTATTATGTATTTTACCTATTTATCAACTACTGTAAGCTGGAGCTTTTGGAAAGGTGGGGTATAAACGTTTTAAGTAGTTTTTTTTATAAAAAAGACAGTATTCAAGATAGCAACTTCCCCCTGTGTCTTTCTCGCAGATAGTGGGACAGCATCGGAACCACTATCCAGACCGTTTCCTCTTGCGCATGAAGCAGAATCTGCTCCTCTGCAGCCTGCTCAAGTAAGGGGCTGATTCGGGGAGCGGGGAGCATGCAAGCAACTGCCCGGGGGCTTCCTTCTTGACAGTGGCCTCCCAACTGTGCAAAGGGCCAGGGAAGGAGGATTAAAAGGGGTACAGCAGCTGGATGGAGCCCGATGCTGTAGCAAGGTGGGCCAAGTTTTGGCAGGTCCAAACTCTGGCCATAGAGACTGGACTGCTCTGGGACTGGCCATTTTGACTGACTGGGAAAGGACATAAGAACAGCCCTGCTGGATCAGGCCAAAGGCCCATCTAGTCCAGCTTCCTGTATCTCACAGCAGCCCACCAGGTGCCCCAGGGAGGCATGAAATAACAAGGTGCTTGGATCCTGTTGCCACTCCCTTGCACCCGGTACTCTGAAGTACCCCACCACCAATGTAAGGGGGTTGCACAATCCATCATTGCCTATAGCCCACGATGGACTTTTCTTCCAGAAATCCGTCCAATCCCCTCTTAAAGGCATCCAGACCAGATGCCATCACCACCTCCTGTGGCAGAGAGTTCCACAGATTAACTACCCGCTGGGTAAAAAAAGTACTTCCTTTTATCTGTTTTAACTCTCCCAACCCTCAGTTTTAGCGGATGCCCCCTGGTTCTGGTGTTTTGAGAGAGGGAAAAGAACACCCCTTTATCGACTCTATCCCTTCCGTGCATAATTTAATTATTATATGGACAGAAGTTTCCCCTCAGGATTCAGTGCTGGGTATAGGATTGGCCTGACTAAGGCAAAAGAGAGAGGATGGCTGGGTGAATACAGGGATGAAGCTGGACTAATGTGGCCCAGCACGTCACAGGCAACCAGCACGTCCCAAATATGCTGCAGGGAAGTGGCTCCATCCCAGTGTCTCTTTCCCAACTGAGGGCAGCAGAGCAGGGAGGTGTTCTATTGGAAGTGTGGGACATTGAGGAGTTTCCTCCTTCCAGGGTCCTCGGAGGGGGTGGCTGTGTGCATCGCGGAGGAGGAGGAGGGGGCTCTGCTGGGTCCAGGCCAAGAGCCTCTGCACGGGGACGTCATGGAGGAGGCCTGCAGGATCGTGGCCTCACCAGGTGAGGATGCCCTTTCCGCTTGGCGAGTGGGCCGGAGAGGCGTGAACTGCTCTTCTTCTGAGGACTTGGTGGTTTTTCCCCAGCGCAAGGCATTGCTGCTGGAGAGATTTCACACAATTTTGCTCCCTTCCTCGTATCTCCAGGGGAATGTGGGATTTATTGGGGTTTCTCGATAAACAGGGTGTAGCCCTCCATTGCTTGTACCTGATGTCACCAGTAAGATGCTGGAGTTGATGGGACCCCCTTTTTCAGCTGTTGATTGCTTTTTCTAAAATGGATGAACAGGGCGGATTAGGGGCACAACCAACTTTCCACCCCAAGGAAAACACAGCTCAGAGGTCAGGGAACAAACATCCCCTTACCTCGAGGAGACTTCCATGACTACTACTCCACTGCAGGATGCAGAACATGCCCCATTACATTGGCACAGCTGTGTCTGTGCTGGAAGGTTGGTTAGGATTGTGCTCTAGGATTTTTCCCCCACTTCGAATGAATTTGTGACCCATGTGACCCACAGTGACCCATGCCCTAGTGACATCTAGATTAGATTATTGCAATGCGCTCTGCGTGGGGCTGCCTCTGAAGACGGTCCGGAAATTACAACTAGTACAGAACGCGGCTGCTCGTGTGGTTGCTGGGGCACATCGGTTCGACTCTGTCAGGCTGTTGCTTCGGCACCTACACTGGCTGCCGGTTCTTTTCCGGGCCGATTCAAAGTGCTGGTTTTGACCTTTAAAGCCATTTACGGCTCGGGTCCAGGGTATCTGAGGGACCGCCTCCTTCCATATAATCCTACCCATACACTGAGGTCACCCTTTTGACTGTGCCGCCACCAGGAGAGATGAGAGGGAGTGTGGCCAGGAATAGGGCCTTCTCAGTGGTGCCCCCCCCAACTTTGGAATACCCTCTCCTTAGTGTTGAGAACTGCTCCCTCTTTGGCGGTATTTCGGCGGGGGCTGAAGACCTCTTTGTTTCAGCAGGCTTTTAGTTGTTGATGGGCTGGCTGGTTTTTGTATACTCTTTTTACACTCTTGTATATTTTATGATCCATGGGGTTGGCTGTTTTAAATTTTTAATTGTTTTAATTTTGTTTTAACTATTGTTTTTAACTATTACACACAATGTTTTTATTTTATTTTAATCGTTGTAAGCCGCCTTGGGTGCCTTCAGGCAGAAAGTCGGGGTATAAATTTAATTATTAATAATAATAATAATAATTTATTTATTATGATCACCAGCCTTTCCTGGAAGCAACTTGCTTAGCCCCTTACTCATTTGCCACTGACTAAAAGACAGCTTCAGCTTCTGTGGACCCAGATCCCTGAGACAAGATGAAGTGCACGAC
>JAJKFI010039703.1:0-22975 GCA_029204185.1 Lerista edwardsae | reverse complement strand
TTATTATTATTATTATTATTATTATTATTATTATTATTATTATTATTTGGATTTATATCCCGCCTTTCTGCCCGAAGGCACCCAAGGCGGCATTACAACAAAAGAAACAATAAAAACAGAATTAAACATTTAAAAACAATATTAAAATACAATTTAAATTTTTTTTAAAAAACAAGCCCCGTGGATCATAAGATTTAATCAAGATATAGCCTGTCAACAGTTAAAAGCTTTTTGAAATAAAAAGGTCTTCAGCCCCCGCCGAAATGTTAACAAAGAGGGAGCAGTTCTCAATTCGAAGGGGAGGGTATTCCAAAGTTGGGGGGCCACCACTGAGAAGGCCCTCTTTCTGGCCACCGCCCCTCTCACCTCTCCTGGTGGCGGCACAGTCAGATGACCTCAGAGTACGGGTAGGATTATATGGGAGGAGGCGGTCCCTCAGATACCCCGGACCCGAGCCGTAAAGGGCTTTAAAAGTCAAAGCTAGCACCTTGAATTGGGCCCGGAACAGAACCGGCAGCCAGTGTAGTCGCCGAAGCAACGGCTCGACAGAGTCAAACCGATGTGCCCCGCAACCATGTTATCCTAACATGGTGCAATCAAAACACGTTGGGAGCTGGAGATTGGCTCACTCTGGGTGTAGACTAACAGCACAATCCTACCTGACACCCCAAACAGCAATGCAACAGCAGTTTTGCAGCCTTCCCTGTATCCCTCCCTGTTTTGTTCTCTCCCCCAGGGTAAACTCCAGCAACTACGGTGGGTCAACTTGGATCTGCACCGGCTCAGTACCAGGTGCAAGTCCAGGTTGATCTATGCAAGTGGATCAGGCCTGGGATGGGTTTTTTGATTCAGCATGTGCTGCTCCCATCAAACCTCACCAGTTCACCAGTCCTGATTCCATCCCATCCCACCCTCCCTTTGCCCCTTTCCACCCCCTGCCCCTGGTGGGCCCACGCTGGTGGGCCTTCTGAGGTCTTCTGATGCACAGGAGGAGCCTCCAGCACCTTTTGCTGGCATCCAGCGCTTTAGGCCTGCTTTGCTCTCCGGCTAGAAAATTATGGCTCAGTCCTACCCCCCCAGGGGGCAAATGCCATGCAGTAGTGCCAATACAGGCTCAACGGTGCAAAAGAGAGGTTGGTGAAATAAATTCCCTGCCTCACCGCCCTGTGGTCCCCAGTGAATCTCACTGAGTTGCACCAGCAACACAAGAGGTGGTCTTAAGGCTGAGTAGGAGGTGTGGGAGGAGCTGAGCTGAGTAGGAGCGGTCAGGCCGTTGCTTCTGCGGCCACACTGGCTGCCGGTTCCTTTCCGGGCCCGATTCAAAGTGCTAGTTTAAAGTTTTATTTAAAGTTTTATTTTATTTTATTTAAAGTTTTATTTTACCTTTAAAGCCCTTTACGGCCCGGGTCCGGGGTATTTGAGGGACCGCCTCCTTCCTTATAATCCTACCCGTACTCTTAGATCATCTGGGGGGGGGGCCCTTCTGACTGTGCCGCCACCAGGAGAGGTGAGGGGGACGGCGGCCAGGAATAGGGCCTTCTTGGTGGTGGCCCCCTGACTTTGGAATACCCCCTTAGAATTAAGAACTGTTCCCTCTTTGGCAATATTTCAGCGGGGGTTGGAAGACTTTTTTATTCAAACAAGCCTTTAACTGTTGACAGGCTGGCTGGCATTTTACTGTATTTCCCCAAGTATAAGACGCACCTTTTTCAAAAAATTGGGGTGCTAAAAACTGGGTGCGTCTTATACAAGGGGGTGTGCTGGGCAGTGCTGCATTCTCCGTGCTCCCGCTTGCCTTAAGGAGCCGGCAGCAGCGCTCCCGCTTGCTGGCTCTTTA
Source organism: Lerista edwardsae (assembly GCA_029204185.1). Lineage (NCBI taxonomy): Eukaryota > Metazoa > Chordata > Lepidosauria > Squamata > Scincidae > Lerista > Lerista edwardsae. The sequence continues at coordinate 21,138 of JAJKFI010039703.1, read as the reverse complement.
AGGCAAGCGGGAGCACGGAGAACGCAGCGCTGCCTCCTATGCTGATTTTCAAACACAAAATAATGCCAAACGCAAAACAATTTTTTTTTCAAATTTCTGGCCCCAAAATTAAGGTGTGTCTTATACATGGGTGCGTCTTATACATGGGGAAATATGATATATTCTGTTCTTTATATTGGATCCACGGGGCTTGCTGTTTTAAATTTTAACTGTTTTAAATATTGTTTTTAACCTTGTTTTTAAACTTTGTGATTTATTGTATTTTTAATGTCGTAAGCCGCCTTGGGTGCCCATGGGGCAGAAAGGCGGGGTTGAAAATAAATAAATAAATAAAATACCCCCTGCAGCCCGTCCCCCCAAACACTCCTGTGCAGCAATGATCCCCATCACATCCTGCCAAGTGCTCATCTCCCACCAGCCCCACCACCAGACTGCCCCCTTTCAGCAGGAAAGGGTGCTTGTGACCTGTGCATGGGTTTGCCAGCCGTTTGTGCATTATCAGAGTGGGCAGCCTGCTGACCAAACACTAGAGACGAGTGTTTTCAACCTGTAGGTCAGGGCCCACTTGGTGGCAGCGGCGTCATGCAGCCGGAACGCTGGGCGGGAGGAACGGGTGAGCGGCAGCCCGCCCGTTGTGTACCGCTCCGTTTCGCCGTCTTCCCCGCCCCCACATTCTGGCTGCATGACGCCGCTGCTTGGTGGGTTGATATCTGATGGCAAGTGGGTGGCAGGAAGCCAGGAGCAGCCATATTAGAAGCTGCCCGCATTCCTCTTGCTATATCCCTTTTGTGTGATTATGGAAAATGATTACGGGGCTGGGGCACCTCCCTTAGGAAAAAAGACTGAGCTTTCTGTGACGGATCAGGGGAGAGATTTTGGGGTGCTGGTGGACAACTTGATGAAGGTGTCGACCAAATGTGTGGTAGTGGTAAAGAAGGCCAATTCCATGCTTGGGATAATTAAAAAAGGGGTTGAGAATAAAACAGCCAATATTATTAGGCCACTGTACAAATCGATGGTTAGGCCACAACTGGAGTACTGTGTACAGTTCTGGGCAACACACCTCAAAAAAGGTATAGGGAAACTAGAGAAGGTGCAGGAGAGAGCAACCAAAATTATTACGGGGCTGGGGCACCTCCCATATAAGGAAAGGCTACAGCGTTTGGGGCTCTTCAGCCTAGAAAAAAGGCGCTTGAGGGGGGGACATGATTGAGACATACAAAATGTTGCATGGGAGGGATAGAGTTGATAGAGGGATGTTCTTTTCCCTCTCTCACCATACTAGAACCAGGGACATCCACTAAAATTGAGTGTTGGGAGAGTAAGAACAGATAAAAGGAAATACTGTTTTACCCAGCGGCTAATTAATCGGTGGAACTCCTTGCCACAGGAGGTGGTGATGGTGTCTGGCCTAGGTGCCTCTAAAAGGGGACTGGACAGATTTCTGGAGGAAAAGTCCATCGCAGGCTATGATGGTTAGTGCAACCTCCTTACTTTAGAGGTAGGCTACCTCAAGAGTGCCGGTTGCAGGGGTGTGGCAATGAGATGCAAATATCTAGTTGTCTTGTGTATTCCCTGAGGCATCTGGTGGGCTGCTGCGTGATGCAGGAAGTTAGATGGGGCTTTGACTTGATCCAATGGGGCTTTCTTATGTTCTTACGTAAGACTGCACCATTTGGGGCTGTAAAAAAAAGGCGCCTGAGGGGAGACATACAAAATGAGACGTACGTAAAATTTGTACGATTCAGACTTACAAAATTCTGCATGGGAGGAATAGAGTTGATAGAGGGATGTTCTTTTCCCTCTCTCACAACACCAGAACCAGGTGACATCCACTAAAATTGAGTGTTGGGAGAGTTAGAAAAGGAAATACTTTTTTACCCAGTTAAGTGGGTAATTAATCTGTGGAACTCCTTGTCACAGGATGTGGTGATGGCATCTGGCCTAGGTGCCTTTAAAAGAGGATTGGACAGATTTCTGGAGGAAAAGGCCATTGTGGGCTATAGGCCATGATGGGTTGTGCAACCTCCTTATGTTAGTAGTAGGCTACTTCAGAATGCCCAGTGCAAGGGAGTGGCAACAGGATGCAGGCATCTTGTTGTCTCATGTGCTCCCTGAGGCACCTGAAGGGCCACTGTGAGATCCAGGAACCTGGACCAGATGGGCCTTTGGCCTGATCCAACAGGGCTCTTCTTACGTTCTTATGTGTGTCAGCAGTTTGAATTTTAAAGTGAGTTTTTTAAAGTTTGTTTTTAGTTAGTGCTTTTACGTAACATTTGGTTCTAATCTTGATTTCCATCAGGATTATTTCATGGTTGTGCAACTGCAGTCCACGAATGCCAGTTAGCATTCCAGGAGTGTCACTTCATTATGTCACAATGATGCCACTTCCTGCTTGATGATGTCACCATGATATCACTTTCAGTGGTTCCTGACATGTGTGCCATTCTAAAAAGTGGGCCATGGTCAAAAACACACTGTAAAGCCATGGAACACTCGGTGTTAGGGAGGTTGGCGCATGGATGTGTGCCATCCTCCCTGACTCAGAGAGTGGTACAAATGTGCCTTACGGTGCGTTTGCAACACTCCTGGGCTGGCACAAGTGACTTGTACCAGCCTAACTCCAGGATTGCACCCTAACTATCTCATCTGAAAACATATGCGCTACAAATGCACTGCCAGGGTTTTATTCAGCCCCACCCCCAGAAAAGACGCTGCAGAGAGATGCCAGCATCAACCCAGTTTCCCCCCCCCCCGCTTCTGCTTGTCTTTTATTTGATTGGTGACAAGGCTTCCCCTCCCCAAGGGCAATACAATACATTAAACAAGACTGAACTTGCAGTTAATCTGTGGAACTCTTTGCCACAGGAGGTGGTGATGGCATCTGGTCTAGATGCCTTTAAGAGGGGATTGGATGGATTTCTGGAAGAAAAGTCCATCATGGGCTATAGGCCATGATGGATTGTGCAACCCCTTTACATTAGTAGTAGGCTACTTCAGAGTACCGGGTGCAAGGGAGTGGTCACAGGATCCAGGCATCTTGTTGTCTCGTGCCTCCCCGGGGCACCTGGTGGGCTGCTGTGAGAAACAGGAAGCTGGACTAGATGGGCCTTTGGCCTGATCCAGCAGGGCTCTTCTTATGTTCTTACGTTCTTAACTTTCTAGGGTGGCTGAGCTCTGTGCTATTGAAAAGAAAATGTGACATTAAATCAGGGTCAGATTGCAACAGGCCAAGTTGTAGCCATGGTTGTGCTGCTTCTCCCCAACAGCTAATTGATTGTTGAGCACTCAGCATACTTACCTTGGAGTATAGTAGGCGCCACTGAATCCATTGTATACATGGATTACATTGGAATCCACTGTATCCATTGACGTCTGAGTATACATGTTTGGCGTGCACTTTACAGGTTGCATTTTCCCTATTGCACTGCTAATCAGGATTTTGTCTCTGTTTCAGGAAACAATGGTGACGACAATGGGGATCAGCCACGTGGGGTCCCCCCAGAAATGCTTAACATACAGACATTTAGAGGCCACGGAAGAGTTTCAGTGGGTGCCAGAATGGAATCTGGAAAGAGGGAGGAAAAATGCCCGCTTTGTACAAAGATCTTCACCTGTAAATCAAAACTGGCAACACATCAGAGAATCCACACAGGAGAAAAACCATATAAATGCTTGGAGTGTGGAAGGAACTTCCGTGTGAGGTCAAGCCTGAATTCACATCTCAGAACCCACACAGGGGAAAAACCATATAAATGCTTTATTTGTGGAAAAAGCTTTAGTCAGAGCTCGCACATGACGAGGCATCAAAGAATCCACGTAGGGGAAAAACCGCATAAATGCTTGGAGTGCGGAAAGAGCTTCAGACAGAGCGCAAGCCTTACTCTCCACAAAAGAATTCACACGGGGGAGAAACCGTATAAATGCCTGGAGTGTGGAAAGTGCTTTCGTAGCAGTTCACACCTGACTTCTCATCGAAGAACCCACAGAACAGAGAAAGGATATAAATGCCTGGAGTGTGGTAAGAGCTTCAGTGTGAGCCCAAACCTGATTTATAAAAAAAAAACCATACAAGGGCAAAACCATATACAGTCAGTCCTCATTATCTGCTAGGGTTAGGTACCTGGAAATCCTCAAGGATAGCCAATTAGGAGATAACAAAGCATTGATCCTATGGGATCAATGGGGTGAGGTGCAAGGGGTAACTTATCTGCTAGCAGAAGAATCCAGCAGAGACCCTCCGGAAACAGCAGAGTACAGCAGGCAGTGCTAAAGGATCTCTGAATATTGCAGAGACCTTTCCGAGGCTGCAGCAGCCTTCAGAACGACCAACCAGTATGTACCCTTTAAACATGAACATAACATAAGAAGAGCCCTGCCGGATCAGGCCAAAGGCCCATCTAGTCCAGCTTCCTGTATCTCGCAGCGGCCCACCAGGTGCCCCAGAGAGGCATGAGACAACAAGATGCCTGCATCCTGTTGCCACTCCCTTGCACCCGGTACTCTGAAATAGCCTACTACTAATGTAAGGAGGTTGCACAATCCATCATGCTGCCAAATTATTGCTGCTGTTGTAACCTCCTTTACCTTAGTAGTAGGCTACTTCAGAGTACATGGCTTGTGGATGCTTCTGCCAGCCGTTTTAAATGGGTCAGTGTTGGTCGCAGGTGGCATTTGGAAGGTCTCTGCTGCCTTCTGAAGGTCTCTGCATAGTGGATAATGAGGACAGAGGACAGATAACTGAGGGGGGACATGATTGAGACGTACAAAATTATGCACGGGAGGGATAGAGTTGATAAAGGGATGTTCTTTTCCCTCTCTCAAAACACCAGAACCAGGGGGCATCCGCTAAAACTGAGGGTTGGGAGAGTTAAAACAGATAAAAGTACTTTTTTTACCCAGCGGGTAGTTAATCTGTGGAACTCTTTGGCACAGGAGGTGATGATGGCATCTGGTCTGGATGCCTTTAAGAGGGGATTGGACAGATTTCTGGAGGAAAGGTCCATCGTGGGCTACAGGCAATGGATGGATTGTGCAAGCTCCTTACAAAGGTGGTGGGCTACTTCAGAGTACCGGGTGCAAGGGAGTGGCAACAGGATGCAAGCATCTTGTTGTCTCATGCCTCCCTGGGGCACCTGGTGGGCCGCTGTGAGATACAGGAAGCTGGACTAGATGGGCCTTTGGCCTGATCCAGCAGGGCTCTTCTTATGTTTTTACGTTATGTTCTTATGTAAGTAGCAATTCTGCCCCTCGCAGAGAAGCGAATCCACAGATAGCGAGGTCGCATATAAAGAGGACTGACTGTAGATGAATGCGGAAAGAGCTTCAAGGTGCATCCCTAACCTGGAGTTAGGCTGGCACAGTTAGGCCAGCAAAGTTTGGCTGGCACAAGAGCCACCGTAGAGCGTGTTTGGACATATGTGTGCTGGCCCCTCTGACTCCAAGAGTGGTCCAAACATACAACCGGACATTGCGCTCTTGGCTTCTACAAAAGAAGTCTGCTGTTTTTTCCCTCTGTGGCTGAGGAAGGGAGGGACAGTTGGCAAATGATCTTTATGAATGGCCACGAATGGGAAGCCACTGAGATAGGCAGTCTAGTGGGAGAGCAGCAAGTCAACCTGGAAATGAGATTGAACATCTCATCTGAAAATAAGTGTTCCAATGGTACTGCCCTGGTTTTGTCCACTACCCTCCCCCCCCCCCCCCCGGCGGGAACACTGCAGAGAGACGCGAGCATCAACCCCCCCCGTTTCCCCCCTGTTCTGCCTGTCTTGTGTTTTAAACAAGACTGATAATAAAATGGAGCCTGTGGGAATCTGTGAGCTTTCCAGAGTGGCTGAGCTCCATTCCATTGATGCGTGTTTGTGAAAAGAAAAAGTGTCACTGAATCTGGGATGAATCGCAGCAGGCCAAGTTGTAGCTACAATTGTGCTACTTCTCCCCAACAGCTAATTGAGCAGTGTCTCAGGCCTTTGCATCCTTTCCTTGGTGTCTGTGAATCCATTGGGATTACTGAATCCACTTCTCAGTATACATACCTAGGAGCAGCGTTGTCATTCAGCCGGAACGCTGGGCGGGAGGAACGGGTGAGCGGCAGCCCACCCGTTGCGTTCCGGTCCATTTCACCGTCTTCCCTGCTTCCTGGGGAAGACGGCGAAACAGACCGGAACGCAACGGGCAGGCTGCCGCTCACCCGTTCCTCCCACCCAGTGTTCCGGCTGAATGACAACGCTGCCTAGGAGTGCACTTTAGAAGTTCCACTTCCCTTGTTGTTGTTCAGTCCGTAAGTGGTGTCCGACTCTTCGCGACCCCCTGGACCACAGCACACCAGGCCTCCCTGTCCTCCACTAGCTTCCGGAGTCCGCCCAATTTCATGTTTATCGCTTCAGTGACACTCTAACCATCTCATCCTCTGCCGCCCCCTTCTCCTTTTGCCTTCAATCTTTCCCAGCATGAGGGTCTTTTCTAAAGAGTCCTCTCTTCTCATGAGGTGGCCAAAGCATTTGAGCTTCAGCTTCAGGATTTGTCCTTCCAGGGAGCCATCAGGCTTGACTTCCTGGAGGCAGTGGCGTAGCGTGCCTTGCCCCTGCCCAGGGCAAGGCACGCGTTTGCACCCCATGCCGTGACGTCATGACGCCTTGCATCATGACGTCAGCGGCAGGGGCGGGGCTTCCGTGCATGTCCCTCAGCTTCAATTGAAGCCGGGGGAGACGCACGGCTTGGAGCGCGCCCTTTCTGCACGGGCCGCTCTGGGCGCCGCGCAATCTCTCCGTGCTCCGGGGAAGTCGCCCAGAGCACAGAGAGGTCGCGCGGCACCCAGAGCGGCCCGTGCAGAAAGGGCGCGCACGGCTTGGTGGGGGGGGCGGGGGGCACGCCAACGGCGCCCCCCACATTATGGCACCCCAGGGCTCGTGCCCTATGGTGCCATACCCTCCCTACGCCACTGCCTGGAGGATTGACCGATTGGATCTCCTTGCAGTCCTGGGGACTCTCAAGAGTCTTCTCCAACACCATAATTTGAAGGCATCTATTCTTTGGTGCTCTGCCTTCCTTATGGTCCAGCTCTCACAGCCATATATGACTACTGGGAAAACCATAGCTTTGACTATGTGAACCTTTGTTGGCAGGGTGATGTCTTCTTCTTGTTAAGTTGTCTAGGTTCGCCATGGCTTTCCTCCCAAGATGCAACTGTCTTTTAATTTTATGGCTGTAGTCATCATCTGCAGTGATCTTGGAGCCCCGGAAAATAAACTGTCACTGCTTCCATTTCTTTCCCTTCTATTTGCCAGGAAGTGTTGGGAGTGGTTGCCATGATCTTAGTTTTTTTTAATGTTGAGCTTCAAGCCAATTTTGGCACTTTCCTCTTTCACCCTCTTTTCACCTTTTTTTAGGTCTTCCTCACTTTCTGCCATTAGAATAGTATCATCTGCATATCTGAGGTTGTTGATATTTCTCCCAGCAATCTCGATTCCAGCTTGTGAGTCATCCAGCCCTGCCTTCCTCATGATATACTCTGCATATAAGTTAAATAAGCAGGGTGGCAGTATACAGCCTTGTCGGACTCCTTTCCCAATTGGAAACCAATCGGTTGTTCCATGTCTGGTTCTAACTGTAGCTTCCTGACCCGCATACAGGTTTCTCAGAAGACAGATAAGGTGGTCTGGTACTCCCATCTTTTCAAGAACTTGCCACAATTTGTTGTGATCCACACAATAAAAGGCTTTAGCGTAGTCAATGAAGCAGAAGTAGATTTTTTTCTGGAACTCTCTTGCTTTCTCCGTGATCCAGCGAATGTTGGCAATTTGATCTCTAGTTCCTTTTGCCTCTTCGGAAACCAGCTTGTACTTCTGGTAGTTCTCCATTAACTGCTGAAGCCTAGGATTTTGAGCATCACATTGCAGGCATGTGAAATGAGTGCAATGGTGCGGTAGTTTGAACAATCTTTGGCATTGCCCTTCTTTGGGATTGGAATGTAAACTGCTCTTTTCCAGTCTTGTGGCTACTGCTGGGTTTTCCAAATTTGCTGGCATATGGAGTGCAGCACTTTGACAGCACCATCTTTTAAGATTTTGAGTAGCTCAGCTGGAATGCTGTCACCTCTACTAGCTTTGTTGTTAGTGATGAATTCCACTTCCCTACTGCACTGCTAATCAGGATTTTGTCTGTTTCAGGAAACAGTGGAGACGACAGTGAGGATCAGGGAGAGCCATGTGGAGTGCCCTCAGAAACGAACAAGCGGGACATAATGGAAGGGTCTGGCAGAGTTCCAGTGGAGCCCAAAAAAGGAAGTGCAAAGAGGAAGCAAAAATGCTCTCTATGTACAAAGTTTCCTTTCAGTAAATCAGAACTTAGAGCACATCAAAGAATCCACATACAGGACAAGCCATATAAATGCTTGGAGTGCGGAAAGGGCTTCATGCGAAGCTCACACCTGACTTCGCATCAAAGAATCCACACAGGGGAGAAACCATTTAAATGCTTGGTATGTGATAAGACATTCAATGTGAGGTCAAGCTTGAATACACATCAAAGAACTCACACAGGGGAGAAACCTTATAAATGCTTTGATTGCGGAAAATGCTTTACTCAGAGCTCACACATGACAAGGCATCAAAGAATGCATGTAGGGGAGAAACCATATATATGCGTGGAGTGCGGAAAGTGCTTCAGACACAGTGTAAGCCTTACTCTCCACAAAAGAACTCACCAAGTGGAGAAACCATATAAATGTTTGGATTGTGGAAAGAGCTTTCGTTGCAATTCGCATCTGACTTCTCATCGAAGAACCCACACAGGGGAGAAGCCATATAAATGCTTGGAGTGCGGGAAAAAAATCTATGTGTGCGCACACCTGACTTTGCATCAAAAAAACCAAACAACCCAAACAGAGGAGAAACCATAAAAATACTTGGTGTGGTAAAAGCTTCAGTGTGAGCAGAAGTCTGACTTATCAAAGAAACCACACAGGACAATACATGCTTGGAGTGTGAAAAATGCTTTAATCTCAGCTCACACATGCATAAAAGAAATCCACACAGGAGAGAAATCATATAAATGTTTGGAATGTGGAAAGAGCTTCAGGGAGAGAGCACATCTTATTGTGCATCAAAGACTCCACACAGGGAAGGAACCCTATAAATGCTTGGAGTGTAGAAAGAGCTTCAATCAGCTCAATCTCCACTTTGCACTAATGAATCCACACAGGGGAAAAACCATATTAATATTTGGAGTGTGGAAAGAGCTTAATTGTGAGCTCAAGCCTGACTTCCCATCAAAGAATTTGCATGGGATAAACCGTATCAGTGCTTGGTATCAGCTTTTTGGAAAGCTTAATTTGGACTATGTATCAAAAAACCCACACGGGATCAACCATATAAATGTTTTGAGTGTGGAAAGAGCTTCCATCAACATTCAGCCATGATGTCTCATGAATGGATTAACATCAGAGAGACCCTGTAAATGCTTGTGAATTTAGTGAGGAGTCATAGGCTGACTTTTCATCAAAGTGACTTTTCATCAAGGCTGACTTTTCATCAAAGTGGGTTGTTGCTAAGTGGATAGAGGGGTAACTTTTAAAGTGATGTTTTATATTTAGCAGAAGGAGAGCAAATGTCCCTCTTCACCCCAGCATGGTGTTTTTTCCAATGTCTGTTGCTATTGTCTCTTATGTATCTTTTTACAACTTGTGAGCCCTTTTGAAACAATGAACCATTTATTTAGCTCTGGAAATTGATTTGTGACATTTGTTGAAAAGTGTTATATAAATATTCTGGATGCTACCAGAGATGGGGACTCAAGACTCGAGTCTCGGGAACACTCATTTTTTTGCAACTCCTAAGGGACTCGAGTCACTTGTGTGTCACTGACTCGCGACTTGTGGCAGTGATTCAGAAATTAGTCATGACTGATAGACTCGAGTCCTGACTCTCTTTAGTGTGTTTAGTGATGTGAAGTCAGGTTTGCTTGTTTATTTCCCCCCCCCCCCCCGGTTGCTTCCTCATCACTCCAAAAGATCACTTATGGGTGATCTGGAAGCTGTCTTTCAGACCAACAGCAGCAGGAGTTGAGGGGAGGAGGAAAGCTTAAGATTTTATAGTATTTTATTTTGCTCAAGGACCTGACTCATTTTTTGAAATGACTTGGTACTTCAGTCAAAATGATCTGAAATTTTCTGCCTGTCATGGTGGTGCGTGTGATGACTCGCGTCTTGACTCGAGTTGTAGGGTCACTGACTCTGGCACATCTCTAGATAATACTAATGATAAAATGTACTGTTCATTTAAGAAAGCACGCAGGAGGCAAAGCTTTGAATTTAGATAAACTTCAGTGACAGGAAAAAACTCCGACTTTGCATCAGCGAACCCACATGTTGGAGAAACTATATAGTGAAGAACTTTTTAAAAATCACCGACTTGGGTCTGACTCCACCTTGGAAGCCTGCATCCTGTGCACAGCCACTGTGGGAACGGAGCTTGTGAGTGGACAGGGAAAGAGGCTCCTTGACTTCTCAGGCTCCGTGAGAGGCCTGATCACCTCCTAGATCCTCAAGGACTCGCTAATTGGGAACTGGCTGCAGCTGTGATTCTCCAGTTGGGAGGGGTCAGAACCTCTTGTTGGCTGAAAGCTAAGTTTAAAGTACAGGGTGTCCACAAAGTGTCTTTACAATTTCAAACTTGTATTACAAAAACAAATGAAAGATACATGTATGGAAAGTATACAATATTAGGAATATATATTGAAGTTTATTTTGCATCAATTAATAAACCTCTGTATGTGCACCATTGGTTGCACGTAGCACATCAAGGCGATAATCGACTTCCTGCCATGTTCGCTGTAGCATAGTCTCATCAATGGTGGCAACGGCCAGTAATGTCCTGTGTCTTTGTTCTGTACACAATGTCTGTAATGTAGCCCCACAGAAAGACATCTAGGGGCGTGATATCATTAACACACCTCATCATTTGCATTTTTCCTGATTTTTTGCAATTGTAAAGAGACTTTGTGGACACCCTATATAACAAGCCCAGCGGTGGGGAGGACGCGAGCCACTCTTCGCCGTTTCGTCTCTGATGCCTGTTCGTAACAGCTGTGGCACGACAGGTAGAACAGCCACACTTTGCTTATGCTCAGAAGTTGGAAAGTTCCAGGTGAATATTAGCAACACGTAAGCTTGGGGGAGGGGGTGCTAGCTTTTTTTATTTTAGCATTTTGTGTGCAACATGTTTATTCTGGGGAATATCTAAATGCCTTTCAAAGTAACCTGTAAGCTTAATTCTATGCCTTAAGTAAACCATTCTATTATTATAGGCTTGTGTCTGTGTGAGTTCAAAGAAACTGGGTACATCTAAGTCGGGCCTGGGCCACTCAGGGCGCAAGCCTAACCCACTTTCCAGCCCCGGGGTAAGGGCAATGCAACAAACATTCCCTTACCTTGAGGCGCTTCCGTGACTGCCCCCCAATTGCAGCTCAACTGCCCCCCCATTGCACCTCAAAAAGGACATAGTGGAACTGGAAAAGGTGTAGAAGAGAGCAACAAAAATGATTAAGGGGCTGGGGCACCTCCCTTATGAAGAAAGACTGCAGCGTTTGGGGCTCTTCAGCCTAGAAAAAAGGCGCCTGAGGGGGGACATGATGGAGACATACAAAATAATGCACGGAAGGGATAGAGTCGATAGAGGGATGTTCTTTTCCTTCTCTCAAAACACCAGAACCAGGGGGCATCTGCTAAAACTGAGGGTTGGAAGAGTTAAAACAGATAAAAGGAAGTACTTTTTTACCCAGCGGGTAGTTAAATCTGTGGAACTCTTTGCCACAGGAGGTGGTGATGGCCTCTGGTCTGGATGCCTTTAAGAGGGGATTGGACGAATTTCTGGAGGAAAGGTCCATCGTGGGCTATAGGCAATGATGGATTGTGCAAGCTCCTTACAAAGGTGGTGGGCTACTTCAGAGTACCAGGTGCAAGGGAGTGGCATTACACTCTCCTTACATTAGTAGTAGGCTACTTCAGAGTACTGGGTGCAAGGGAGTGGCAACAGGATGCAAGCATCTTGTTGTCTCCTGCCTCCCTGGGGCACCTGGTGGTCCGCTGTGAGATACAGGAAGCTGGACTAGAGGGGCCTTTGGCCTGATCCAGCAGGGCTCTTCTTATGTTCTTATGCAGGATGCAGCACGTGCCCCATTGGCCCAGCTATGTCAGTACTGGAAAGGTGGTTAGGATTGTGCCTCAGACTTCTACTGGAACAAACTAGAGGTTTGAGTCCCAGGAGTTTGGGGAGCTCAGTGCATGCAAGAGCTGGGGAGTCACTTGTGTGCCCGCCTCTCAGGTGTGGGTGGCCAGTCAGGTAAATGTGTACAAGTACTTGCACTCAGTGTTTGGCTTTGGCCTGGGAACTGTGCCCTCCTCTCTCGTGGAATATTAATACCCCTAAGATAGTGGGATGCACAAGAACAAATTGGGAGCATGCATTTTTCCTGAGCATGCACTGAGTATGGAAAGAACTTCAGTGATCCAGCAGCCCTTCTTATGAACAAATTCACACAAGAAATAAATCATATAAGACCAGAAGCCCTGCTAGCGAAAGGGGGCCTATCTAGTCCAGCTTCCTGTATCTCTCAGTGGCCCATCAGATGCCTCAGGGAGCACGCAAGGGAACAAGGTACCTGCATCCTGTTGTAACTCCCTTGCACCTGGCGTTCAACGATGGGCTACCTCTAACACCCAGAGGTTGCCTATAGTTCTACAGTAACCTGGGATGGACTTCTCCATTAATGTGTTCAATCCCCTTTTAAAGACATCTAGGCCAAGTGATGTGACAGACACCACTTTCTGTGGCAAGGAGTTCCACAGATGAATTACATAATGGGCAGCCTAACATGTGCTGGAGCAGGCATGTCACCTGCCCTGTGTTGCAGCCCCACACTCCCCACCAGAACTCACCTTGGGGAAAGGGAATATTTTCCCCTTACCCAGGGGTGAGCCCAGCGGCGTCATGCAGCCGGAACGCTGGGCGGGAGGAACAGGTGAGCAGCAGCCCGCCCGTTGCGTACCGCTCCGTTTCGCCGTCTTCCCCGCCCCGGCGGCTGTTCAGATCTCCAGCGAACTCGCTGGTACAAATCCCAGCTGCCCAGTTTGGGGCCCAGGGATGGGGGGTTGGGCTCTGGTCTAAGGGCCAAGTCCACGCTGGCCCACCCTCTCACCGCCCTCCCCCACCTCGTTCCCTGGGCTTACCTGAGTATCCCATAACAAAGGGGTACGTGGGGAAGGCTGGTAAAGGCAAGGGTGTGTGGAAAATGGACAGAAGCAACTGCGTCATGCAGCCGGAATGCTGGGCGGGAGGAACGGGTGAGCGGCAGCCCGCCCGTTGCGGGGAAGATAGCGAAACGGAGCGGTATGCAACGGGCGGGCTGCCACTCACCTGTTCCTCCTGCCCAGCATTCCGGCTGCATGACGCCGCTGGACAGAAGTGAAATCAGGAGACAGGGCTCCATCCAGCCAAGGACCTGGGCAGTCAGGAAGCACCAGGACAAGGTCGCAAGGGGTAGGTGGGTGCACTGAGGCTGATTTTCACAGACTGCTAAGCTCTGACCCTGCCCCACAGCTGAGAGGGCTCAGAAAGCAGCTGATTGTCCATCCCTGGGGGAGTTGTCCATTCCCCAGGGTGGCTGGTGGTGGCCGGAAGAGACACCTCTGTCCAGGTTTGTGCCCCAAACCATTTGAGTAGAGTTGCTGGAAGATGCCCACAGCCAGGCCTGGGTAAAAGTTTGGCCCTAGCTGAAACACCAGGAGGCTGGCCAGCTCAGAGTGCTGAGTCACTCAGCAGGTGCTGAGTCACTGATTACCTGCTGAGTGACTCCAGAGCCGGGTGCCAAAGGGTGTGGCTGATTGCCCCAAAGCCTGCCCAACAACAGGCACTGATAGGCCAAGCCATGTCTACATTCAGAGCATTCGCTCCCAGACCGTTCGGTGTGAAAGTCGGAGTGCTGTGGAGCGCTCTGTCAGCGTGAGGACGAATTTGCCATTGCAGTGAATTCTTTTGGTCCCCTGCGTGGGACCTCTGCTGCCTGCTGTATTACTCTGCCTTCCTGTAAATACACTCTGGTGAAGGACTTTGCTGTCTGAGGGATCTGTGTCCTTGGGTCGGCCTACCAAGGCTGCTTCCACAACTCCTGGGAACTGGGCCAGCGCTCTGTTTGCCAGGGCTGGATAAAGTGAGACTGCTATCCCGCTGCTTGCTGCCTGCTACCCCTAGGAAAAAGGGGGGGACCCCCATATTCCAAATCTTGTCAGACTCCTCTTGAAGGACCTGATTTTGGAGTATTAAGCATGATGTAGCCCTGAGGGACCTGACGGAGACATATAACATTATGCATGGAAGGAATAGAGTCAATAGAGGGAGGTTCTTTTCCCTCTCTCAAAACACAAGAACCAGGGGGCATCTGCTAAAACTGAGGGTTGGGAGAGTTAAAACAGATAAAAGGAAGTACTTTTTTATCCAGCGGGTGGTTAATCTGTGGAACTCTCTGCCACAGGAGGTGGTGATGGCATCTGGTCTGGATGCCTTTAAGAGGTGACACAGCAGGGCTGTGTGTGTGTCTACAAGTCTGCACTGAAAAATCAAACGTTTCCTCATACGTTTGTCTGCCTGTTTCTCCGTTCTCCCCCACACTAGTGTAAAGTTCCAACGCAGGCCACTACTTATCAAAGTCAAGAGTTGGGAGTGTTTAAAGCGGGGAGGAATCTTATCTTTGCGAGTATGTGAGATCAATATGGGGCACCCTCCCACTTGAAAGATAGCAGAAATCCCGGGAATCTCCTCCTGCTGCTGCTGAGGAGGTGGGTGGGGTCTGATGTTAGGAGAAAAAGCCTTGCTAAATGCAATATAAAGTTGTGCAGCTCCAATTAACATGGCACAACATTTAGAAGAAGGAAAAAAACCCAAGGAAGTACTGTTAGGGGGAGAGCTTGGCCCAACTCTGAATTTTTCCTGTTCTGCCGAACAGCAGACAGCCTTCTTCACAAGGATTTGCGTTGGATCAGCAGCTCTTTGGGGATCCAGGTGGTGAGTGCAGGGGGGGGGGGTTCCAGAACTGCAGCTGGAAGGAGGGAATAGGGAGGAATGTGGGGGTGGGAGGGGGGCCCCAGGCGCCCAGCCAGCGAAGGGGGCGGCAAACCGCCCCCCTTCCCACACTGCAGCCTCAGCGCGGATCTGCTTGGGGGCAGCTGCTTCTGGAAGGGCGCCTGTTGCCTTGCGTAGTATTTCGTTTGTAAGCCCTGGTGTGGATATATTGCGGGCTTGCTCGTGCCTGGGCTTCAGTGAGGCGGGTGGGGTGCAAATGCCGAGAGAGAGGGAGAGAGCCGGATTCGGCCGCTGCAAAGGGTCCCTCTCCAGCCTGGGGGGAGAAGGGGGGCTCGCAGCCCAGGGATTGGTGGAAAAGCGGAAGGGAGGAGAAGACCAAACGCGACCGGGACCCCCACACACTCTGCACAACTCTGGCTGTCTCCTTTCCTTAGCGAGGAGCGAAGCGGCCTTTCCAGCACTTTCTAGCGCGGTGCTTTTAACACTGGAAGTCCAGGGAAGCGGACGGGGCTGCTGCCTCCTCCCTCCTTGGGACGCGCAGTCTCGGTTGCCTCTGCTGGGGGCTGGGGGGCGAGGGGGGCCAGTCTTTCGCTTTCCAGAACACCCCCCCCAATTATTCATTCCATAAAACCTGCCCGCTTTCTTGGTTGCTCCTTCTGTTCATCCTGCCAAACAGTTTCCTTTTTCTTCTGTTTTTGTTTACTAAGGCGGCTACAATCCTGTGTGCTCTTAATTCTCTCTGTGTAGCAGAGAGGATTGTGGTAGATCGCTCTCACCTTGCCTGCAATCTGTTTGAACTTCTTCCCTCTGGAAGTCGTTGGAGGACATGGTATATTAGAACAACCAGGCACAGTATTAGAACAGGTATATTAGAACCAGGTATATTAGAACAACCAGGCACAGTAAAATAGAACAGTATTTTTTTCCCATGCTATTGGGCTGCTGAATGGTTGATTACGTTGATGTTTTGGTTTTGATTTGGATAAGTTTAGAGTTAGTGGGGGCTTGTTAATGTGATGGTATTATTTATTAGTTTAAGGTATATGTGAGAGCTTTTGGGCCGAAGTAAAATTCCATGTATGGCCAATAAAATTCTATTCTGCCTGGGAGTAAGGCCCATTGACAACAATGGGACTTACTTCTATGTAGACATGCATAAGATGGTGTTTTTTTTGTTTTGTTTTTTTTGAGAAAGCTGCTACTTTTACACATGCACAGGCAGAGAGAGACTGTTCCTTCCTCTCTGGTCCCAACGCCCTGGGCTTAGCGAGCAAGCTGGGCGTCTCCTTCCTGGCTGCGTTTGAAATGTCAAGGAAAGATCAAAAAGGGGGCTTGGATGCCAGTGTACCACTTTTAAAAACACAATTGCATATATTTGTGCCAATGTTTCTGAAACTCTGACCTGCCTTTGAGAGAAAGCTGAGCCCTTAAGCGGAGGGCTTAAGCACCATCACAGTGATGGTGAAGTTAGACAGGCCCTTTGTGAAAGAGGGATTACTATGCCACAGCCATAACATCAGCCCAGCTTGATCAGGCCCAAGGCCCACCTGGTCCAGCTCCCTGCATCTCACAGCGGCCCACCAGATGCCTCAGGGAGAACACAGGACAACAAGATGCCTGCATCCTGTTGCCACTCCCTTGCACCTGGCATTCTGAGGTTGCTTATTTCTATACTCAGGAGGTTGTACCATCCATCATTACCTGTAGCCTGCGGTGGACTTTTCCTCCAGAAGTCTGTCCAATTCCCTTTTAAAGGCACATAGGCCACATGCTGACACCACCTCCTGCGGCAAGGAGTTCCACAGTTTAATTATCTGCCAGGTAAAATATTTTCTTTCATCAGTTCTCACTCTCCCAACACTCAGTTGTCCCCTGGTTCCGGTGCTGTGAGGGAGGGAAAAGAACACCCCTCTGTGGACTTTATCCCTCCCATGCCACTGTGAGATATGGGAAGCTGGACTAGATGGGCCTTTTGTCTGATTCAGCAGGGCTCTTCTTATGTGAAAGGGAGCACAAACAATCAAACAAAAACAAAACCAGCCATATGTGGGGGAGACACTTGAGGACACCCCTCCAGTTAACACCCACCCAGCAGGGATCGAGATGAGCTGTCAAGGACCTTCAGGGCTTGGGACCATGCAAGAAACAGCCACGTTGGTTAGGGGTGCGGGAGGTCGATGTGAGTGAACTGACCCCCATGCAGGAGGGAAATGGCCCTGCCCCCCTCCCAGCCCAGCCCCGTTTTGGGTAGCCCCCAGTCTTGCAGGGCTGGTTTTCAGGGGTCAAACAGTTCACACACAGCAGCAGACCAGGTGGGGGTGAGAAATGCAGCTGAGGACCCGAACCCCCATTCCAAATGCCCCTTCTGCACTTGCTCTAGGCTGTCAGCACCTGGGAGGTCTGCAGTGGGCAGGAGCTGAGCTTGGAGGATGCAGCTCCACATTTGGGTCCTGTAGGAGGGACCTCCAAACACCTGCAACTTCCCCAGCGTCTGGCAGCTGCCCTGCCAAGACCTTCTGGTCCCCTCTGCCTCCCCTCCAGCTCAGGGCTCTCCCCGTCACTCTCGTGGCCCCTGTTGCAGGACCTCCCCTGGCATCGATGCAGCGCCTGTCTTGCCTGCTGCCAAATGCTGACCTCGGGGACTGGCTCTGTGAAAGGAGAGCGGCAGGAAGCCTGGCCGGAGGCAGGAAGCAGAGCAGGGGAGGCGGGCCTTGGGGGGGGGGCTGCAAAGGCTTTGGAGAAGCAGGTTGCAGTTGCAGTTGTTGTTGCAGCTAAACTAGAGGAATAGGTGGAAGTGATGTCACATGTGGCGGCCATTTTCTAGCGCCAAGCTTGCTGCTAAATGTTCTAACATGGGGCTACTGCTAGAATCTAAACAGAGAGCACAACCCTGAGCGTGCTGGAAGCTAATCAAGAACGCAGCCCAAGTTTTGAAAGGAGCCTTCAAGGAAAGGGGGCAATGACTAGATATGCAGAGAGGGGAAGAAACTGGGACAGAGTGGACGGGAGGGAGAAGTGGAAGGAAGAGAAGCAGGATGTGTGGGGCTCACGTCACTGGGGCGTTTCTGGGTCAGAACCAGAGCTATGGAGCTAATAATAATAATAATAATAATACCGGTTTTTATATACCGCCTTTCTTGGTTATTAGATTGACTTTAATTCAAGGCGGTTTACATAGGCAGGCTTTTTTCTAACCCCGAGGGGTTTTACAAATCACAAAGAAGTTCTAATCTTTCAAGAACTACTACATTCAGATGAAACTTTCATAGTTCAGTCTTTCTTTCTGGCCGCACGATGGCCTTTCCGCCGGCTGATAAACAGCTTCTTTGCTCTCACCAAAGAAACAGCTGGCCCAGCACAACTCCTCTCTCACAGGCAGCTGGAGACAGCTCAGCTCAGATCTTATCAGTTGCATTCTCAATTTTATTATGTATTTTACCTATTTATCAACTACTGTAAGCTGGAGCTTTTGGAAAGGTGGGGTATAAACGTTTTAAGTAGTTTTTTTTTTTAAAAAAAAAAAGACAGTATTCAAGATAGCAACTTCCCCCTGTGTCTTTCTCGCAGATAGTGGGACAGCATCGGAACCACTATCCAGACCGTTTCCTCTTGCACATGAAGCAGAATCTGCTCCTCTGCAGCCTGCTCAGGTAAGGGGCTGATTCGGGGAGCGGGGAGCATGCAAGCAACTGCCCGGGGGCTTCCTTCTTGACAGTGGCCTCCCAACTGTGCAAAGGGCCAGGGAAGGAGGATTAAAAGGGGTACAGCAGCTGGATGGAGCCCGATGCTGTAGCAAGGTGGGCCAAGTTTTGGCAGGTCCAAACTCTGGCCATAGAGACTGGACTGCTCTGGGACTGGCCATTTTGACTGACTGGGAAAGGACATAAGAACAGCCCTGCTGGATCAGGCCAAAGGCCCATCTAGTCCAGCTTCCTGTATCTCACAGCAGCCCACCAGGTGCCCCAGGGAGGCATGAAATAACAAGGTGCTTGGATCCTGTTGCCACTCCCTTGCACCCGGTACTCTGAAGTACCCCACCACCAATGTAAGGGGGTTGCACAATCCATCATTGCCTATAGCCCACGATGGACTTTTCTTCCAGAAATCCGTCCAATCCCCTCTTAAAGGCATCCAGACCAGATGCCATCACCACCTCCTGTGGCAGAGAGTTCCACAGATTAACTACCCGCTGGGTAAAAAAAGTACTTCCTTTTATCTGTTTTAACTCTCCCAACCCTCAGTTTTAGCGGATGCCCCCTGGTTCTGGTGTTTTGAGAGAGGGAAAAGAACACCCCTTTATCGACTCTATCCCTTCCGTGCATAATTTAATTATTATATGGACAGAAGTTTCCCCTCAGGATTCAGTGCTGGGTATAGGATTGGCCTGACTAAGGCAAAAGAGAGAGGATGGCTGGGTGAATACAGGGATGAAGCTGGACTAATGTGGCCCAGCACGTCACAGGCAACCAGCACGTCCCAAATATGCTGCAGGGAAGTGGCTCCATCCCAGTGTCTCTTTCCCAACTGAGGGCAGCAGAGCAGGGAGGTGTTCTATTGGAAGTGTGGGACATTGAGGAGTTTCCTCCTTCCAGGGTCCTCGGAGGGGGTGGCTGTGTGCATCGCGGAGGAGGAGGAGGGGGCTCTGCTGGGTCCAGGCCAAGAGCCTCTGCACGGGGACGTCATGGAGGAGGCCTGCAGGATCGTGGCCTCACCAGGTGAGGATGCCCTTTCCGCTTGGCGAGTGGGCCGGAGAGGCGTGAACTGCTCTTCTTCTGAGGACTTGGTGGTTTTTCCCCAGCGCAAGGCATTGCTGCTGGAGAGATTTCACACAATTTTGCTCCCTTCCTCGTATCTCCAGGGGAATGTGGGATTTATTGGGGTTTCTCGATAAACAGGGTGTAGCCCTCCATTGCTTGTACCTGATGTCACCAGTAAGATGCTGGAGTTGATGGGACCCCCTTTTTCAGCTGTTGATTGCTTTTTCTAAAATGGATGAACAGGGCGGATTAGGGGCACAACCAACTTTCCACCCCAAGGAAAACACAGCTCGGAGGTCAGGGAACAAACATCCCCTTACCTCGAGGAGACTTCCATGACTACTACTCCACTGCAGGATGCAAAACATGCCCCATTACATTGGCACAGCTGTGTCTGTGCTGGAAGGTTGGTTAGGATTGTGCTCTAGGATTTTTCCCCCACTTCGAATGAATTTGTGACCCATGTGACCCACAGTGACCCATGCCCTAGTGACATCTAGATTAGATTATTGCAATGCGCTCTGCGTGGGGCTGCCTCTGAAGACGGTCCGGAAATTACAACTAGTACAGAACGCGGCTGCTCGTGTGGTTGCCGGGGCACATCGGTTCGACTCTGTCGGGCTGTTGCTTCGGCACCTACACTGGCTGCCGGTTCTTTTCCGGGCCCGATTCAAAGTGCTGGTTTTGACCTTTAAAGCCATTTACGGCTCGGGTCCAGGGTATCTGAGGGACCGCCTCCTTCCATATAATCCTACCCATACACTGAGGTCACCCTTTTGACTGTGCCGCCACCAGGAGAGATGAGAGGGAGTGTGGCCAGGAATAGGGCCTTCTCAGTGGTGGCCCCCCCAACTTTGGAATACCCTCTCCTTAGTGTTGAGAACTGCTCCCTCTTTGGCGGTATTTTGGCGGGGGCTGAAGACCTCTTTGTTTCAGCAGGCTTTTAGTTGTTGATGGGCTGGCTGGTTTTTGTATACTCTTTTTACACTCTTGTATATTTTATGATCCATGGGGTTGGCTGTTTTAAATTTTTAATTGTTTTAATTTTGTTTTAACTATTGTTTTTAACTATTACACACAATGTTTTTATTTTATTTTAATCGTTGTAAGCCGCCTTGGGTGCCTTCAGGCAGAAAGTCGGGGTATAAATTTAATTATTAATAATAATAATAATAATTTATTTATTATGATCACCAGCCTTTCCTGGAAGCAACTTGCTTAGCCCCTTACTCATTTGCCACTGACTAAAAGACAGCTTCAGCTTCTGTGGACCCAGATCCCTGAGACAAGATGAAGTGCACGAC
>JAJKFI010039700.1:8961-29976 GCA_029204185.1 Lerista edwardsae | reverse complement strand
CGTCAGTCAGAGGCCAAATTCACAGGGAAGTGCTCCGGAGGGGGGGGCGACTCCAGGGGCACTGCTGTGACTTGGAGGTCTTTGGAGAAGCCCAGACTAGCTGAAGAAGGGGAGGGGCCTATGGGTCACAACCAGTGGTGTCATTTAAATGATTTAGGAACAGGAACTCACTTTTGATTGGCACTTGTCGGGAACCCAGAACCCAGGGCGCCTCGTTAGGATCCGGAACGCCCATTCTGGTCCGTTCCCCCTGAATGACATCACTGCCTTCGCCCCCCTAGGAATCCAGAGTCGCTCCCTTTAACCCTCTGAGTGCCGGCCAACCAAGAAGAAAAGCTCTTTGCAGAGGAATTGGGAGGGGGGGGGAGGGAGAGTGAAGTGGGCGGAGTCAGCCCTAATTTTAACTAGTGGAACTGAGTTCCCCCGCGTTCCCCCTGCATGACATCACTGGTCACAACCTCCAGGGCTTAGGCTGCATTTATACAAATGCAGGGATCATGGGTAATAATGGTTGGCAGCTTCCACCACTATCGTGACTCCCCAGGGGAATGGGAAGCAAATGCCTTCCTTTCCTTCCAGCAGAAGACTCTTGGATGGGAAGTTTCTGAACTGAGAAAGCTCAAGGGAAGGGGCCCTGGCTCCGTGGCAGAGCAGCTGCTGGGCATACAGAAGATCCTGGGGACACTCCCTGGAAACATCTCCAGGTGGGGCTGGGAAAAACCCCGTCACCCAGGGTCCGGCCGCCCCCCGGGAGGCCCCGAGGGGAACGTCCCTGCACCGACAGGTAGGATGGATGCCTGTCCACCCCGCGACCGCCCCGCAGCCTTGGACCAAGGACCGGGGACCTACTGGGCCCCGGGGGCTGCCGGGGGGCAGCTAAGGAACCAGACATCGAGCCCCAAGGAAGCCAGAGGCAGCACCTCTGGCACAGGGAACCAGGGCTGAGCTCCAGGAAGGTACAAGCAGCCAGGGATGACTCAGGAGAGCTGGGCAGGGAGACAGGAAGGGGAGGAGCTGGGGGGAGACTGGTCTGGCACTCATAAGGAGCTCAGACAGCAGAGGAGGAGGATGTTCCGAGCCCCGCTCCTTGAGAGGCTGGTCCCCCGGGCTGGGTCCCCGGGGGTTCCTGCCAGGGCCTCGGTGCCCCTCCATCTTTGGGGTGGCCGGAATGCCAGCCCCTCGCCACCGTGTGCTGAGACACACCCCTGGAACCAAGAGGCACCACTCTCGGCAGCTCCATTGCCGCAACGCCTGAACCCTTGCCGGTGAAGACCACCGGGGGTCTCGACTGCTCGTCACCGCCGACGCTCGCTCTGAGCCCCTGGGAAGAAGGGGGCCTGTGAGTGGAACAAGGCCCCCTGAAGGTGCTGCCCCGGTCCTAGGGGACTAGCCCCTCCCCATGAATGTAGAGGCTGATACCCGAATAAACTGCATACCACGGAACCTTGCACGCCTCCCGCCTGCTTCTTCGTGACGCCCCCGACTTTGGGCCCATCGTAACGTGAGTACCGACCCCCCTGCTCCTGTGGCCGCCATGGATGACATGACACACACATCCCTCAAGAAACCCTGGCAAGCCCCTGCCAGCCGGTACAGAAAGGGTCTCACTCTGCACAAGCAGCTTCTCAAGCTCAGCCCTACGGCAATCTCTGGGTGATGCTTCCTGGCCCTTCGCTGAGCTGGCTGGAGGAGAGCTGCATCTCAGGCAGTGGAGAAACAGGCACCAGATCACCCAGGAGGCCCACTGAGACAGTCGCCTTAGGCAGCAATTTGCCAAATCTGCCAGGATCTAACAGACCATCTGCTTCCATTGAGGCTCCTTCCATTCCCTGACCTGCGAAAGGAACGTTGGACTGAGCAGAGGCGGAAACGTGGAGGGAAAGGGGGTGTCAGAGCATCAGCCCCTCAGACCACACTGGCACTCGGTCTCCAGCTCGGCCAAGCTGCTGTCCTGGACCTGCAGGTGTTGAGACCAGAATGGCAGAGACGTCCTCTGCTGACTCATCCTGACCAAGGGAGGAGTTTCTACGGTGGCGAAGGGTCCCCACTCACCCCAGCACCCTTCTGGGCCCATCCTGGGCTGCCACGCCCAGCACCCTTCTGGGCTGCAGCTTCTGGCTTTGTTCAGCAGGACTATCGGTATGCAAGTTACCTGCTGATTTCTCTTCTTCCTGGGGGTCCTGGGGAAATGCCAACTCCCCTCCTTCCAGCTGGGAAACAAAGGCAGGTTTGGGCAATTCCTCTGGGGAGGAAACAAGATGAGATGCCGATGACCACAAAATATTGAGGCTTTCCAAAGTGACATGATTTGAGGCCACCCCCGAACCCCCAACAGTGCATGGAGTGGGAATGGAGAACAGGCAGCCCCAATTGACAGGTTCCAAAGGCTGGTGGGCACCATGACAGACCAAGTCCATGACGGCGCCCACCACAGGGTCTGGAAGGGATCCAGCAAACACACGTGACTCTTGGGATCAGGAAAGCAGAAAAATGACCTCGGCTCCACTCCTGGTTCCTAACTCTTGGTTCCTCTTCCACTTGGACACAAAATGTCCTCATGAGCAACAAATCAGACCCCCATCATGGCCCCCTTGCAGCAGACCAATCAGAGGCCAGCTTTAAACTGGTGTCATCAGGCACAGCCAATGGGTGGCCACACCCTGTTTATCAGGAAACCCCAATAAATGCCACATTCCCCTGGAGATACAGGGAAGGAAGACAAGTCAGGTGAAATCTTCCCAGCAGCAATGCCTTGTGCGGGGAAACCACCAAGTCCTTGGAAGAAGAGCAGTTCACGCCTCTCCGGCCCACTCGCCCAGGGGAAAGGGCATCCGCACCTGGAAAGGCTCCATGTTGAATTCCCAGATCCTTAACAGAGCTTTGGTTGCCCTACATGGAAGAGGAAACACAGCCAAGGATGTGCTGACCCTCCTGATACAGACTTATTCCAGAATGGGAATGAAAGACCAGTTTAGCTGAATTAATGATCTGCGAGGGGTCCAATGGGAAAGAACTGTGACCAAGACTGCAGCGGAATGACCCAGCTTTGTCATGGTCTTGGCTCAACCTGTGGCCTATCTTGCCTGGTGCCTTAGTGATCCAGCGTGTTAGGGAGTTTTAAATCTGGAACAGGCAGAGGAAGAAGTAAAGAGTGATTCTTGCGGAAACACACACATCATTCACTCTGGACCAGGGGTCTCCAAATCTTGGCGGTCTTTGGAGAGCCTCTACCCACCCCACAGCAAGCCTCTGGCCTCCTATTATTATTAATTATTGGATTTATATCCCAATATTTACGGCTCGGGTCCAGGGTATTTGAGGGACCGCCTCCTTCCATATAATCCTACCCGTACTCTTAGATCATCTGGAGGGGCCCTTTTGACTGTGCCGCCACCAGGAGAAGTGAGAGGGGCGGCAGCCAGGAAGAGGGCTTTCTCGGTGGTGGCCCCCCAAGTTTGGAATACCCTCCCCTTAGAACTGCTCCCTCCTTGCTAACATTTCGGCGGGGGCTGAAGACCTTTTTATTTCAAAAAGCTTTTAATTGTTGACAAGCTGGCTGGCTGGTGTGTTATATTTTATATCTTATGATCCACAGGGTTTGTTTTTAAATTCTATTATTTTGTTTTAATTTTGTTTTTACTATATTGTTTTAATAGTTTTTTAATGTTAAATTTTATATTTCCTTGTAA
Organism: Lerista edwardsae; assembly: GCA_029204185.1. NCBI lineage: Eukaryota > Metazoa > Chordata > Lepidosauria > Squamata > Scincidae > Lerista > Lerista edwardsae. Next base: position 26,287 of record JAJKFI010039700.1, on the reverse strand, counting down.
TGCCACCTTGGGTGCCTTCGGGCATAAAGGCGGGATAAAAATCTAATAAATAAATAAATACCCCACCTTTCAGCGGCGTCATTCAGCCGGTACACTGGGCGGGACTTACCTTTGACCGGCAGTCCGCCCGTTGCGTAACGGCGCATTCTGCCGCTTCCTCGCCTGCCCCAGACAGCGGAATGCGCCATTATGCAACAGGCGGACTGCCCATCAAAGGTAAGGCAGCCTGCGCGGCAGGTGTGGGGGGTGTCGGAACGGAGCAGACGGGCTGCCAAACAAATGGTAGTCCCGCATAAGTCCCGCCCAGCGTTCTACTTCTTCATTTGCAGATTCCACTACTGCCCACCACCCTGGGAAGCTCTGGCCAATTCCCCTTGAAGGCAGTGGGAGAGGGGTAGGCAGCAATGCGACCCCCAGAATCATGCTGCTGCACTGACCAAAGGGGCTGCTTTCAAACTCGCCCCTCGCAGCGCTGGCAAAGGCCTTGCAAGATTGGAAAAATGCTATTGCAACCCACATCCGGGTTGCGATCGTGAAACTGGAACTGGGTTGCGATCGCATTTTTACAACATTGCAAGGCTGGGGAAGCCCAGGGGATCGCCCAAGGCCCCCTCACCCCCTCCAGGGGCCAGCGCTGTGAGGGGCGGGTTTAAAAGAAGCCCCTTTGGTCAGAGCAGCAGCAGTGCGGCCCTGTGACTGAGTTGCTGCCTTGGCCCCAACCCCTGCAAGGACTTACAAGGTTCCCAACTCCCTCGTAGGAGTTTGAGAAACACTGGCCTAAAATATAATTTATAAGAACATAAGAAGAGCCCTGCTGGATCAGGCCAAAGGCCCATCTAGTCCAGCTTCCTGTATCTCACAGCGGTCCACCAGGTGTACCAGGGAGGCATGAGACAACAAGATGCTTCCATCCTGTTGCCACTCCCTTGCATCTGGTACCAGTAGCCCACCACCTTTGTAAGGAGGTTGCACAATCCACCATTGCCTATAGCCCACAATGGACCTTTCCTCCAGAAATCCGTCCAATCCCCTCTTAAAGGCATCAAGACCAGATGCCATCACCACCTCCTGTGGCAAAGAGTTCCACAGATTAACTAGGGCTGGGTAAAAAAGTACTTCCTTTTATCTGTTCTGACGGTTAAATGGTCCTGACGATTCTCAATCCCCCTGGTGGTGGGGGACACAAAAGCGGAAAATATGAAGGCAGAAAACATGGAAGTGCACAATAAAAGCCACAAAGCCAGACAAAAAACCCCAGGACAACCCCTCCCCTTCTCCACTGCAGAGGGTTGATGTAAATAAAAACGCTGTCGGGCCTCGCCAGAAACTCTCTCCTGAAGAGGCAGATTTTGGAATGCGCAATTTGAGAACCTGTTTGCTCCTCGGCCCAGCGTCTGACCCAGAAGTGCCCGAGCCCCACACGTCCTGCTTCTGTTTCCCCCACTTCTTCCTTCTGCCACCTTCTCCCCTCCTGGACACCCCTTTGCAAAACCTGATTCTCCAAAGCCTTTGCAGGACCCCCAAGGCCAGCCTCCTCTGCTCCCCTTCTAGCAATGCCAGTGGGGTGAAGGCCCCCACCCCAGACACAGGCGCTCCCTGAGCCAGTTGCAGCTTTGAGAACGAAGCCCCTGAGGCTCTGGAAAGGAGCGGGAGGGGCTGAGGCTCCTGCAAAACTTCCCCTCTTTAGTAGATTGACTCAGTCTCAAGCTCATTGGTCCAAAAAATGTTGCAGTCATGACTTCTGAGAGGTCTTTTGCAGCCCCTTCTGGGGGCGTCTTGACGGGGGGCTGCAAGTGACGGGGGGGGCACATCCAGCTGTTCTTAGGATTTCTGCCTCCTGTCCTGCTGGGGTTTGGTTTTGTGCCTCCGTTTCATGGCTGAGCGGCCCCTTCTCGCCATTTCTGCGGCGGGGTTCGCACTGCCCCTCCCACGCGCTCCCCCCCGCCCCATCCAGAGAAGCAACCCAGGCTCGGCTCGAAGCAGGTCTGAAGTTGGCACGCAATGGGGGGGGCGGGGGCAGTCGCCAGTCGCCCCCTCAGCCCCTCCCCGCTCTTCTCCGGCTGAGCCCGGGCCCCCTCCCCGCAAAGAGCCCTCCGCGCCCGCCCCCGATCCTTTTGCGCCCACCTCAGACCCGGGAATCCCCCGCTTCAGCCCCACCGGGAGGCGGATGAAGCGGCCGCTCAGCCAAGACAGAGGACAAAGGAAAGGGAGCGAGCTGGAAGGAGCTCCCCCAGGCAAGTGGCTCCTCTAGGAATCCGGAGTTGCTCCTCTTAACCCGCGGAGTGCCGGTCAGCCTAGGGGTAAGGCTTGGAGGAAAAATAACAGCAGGGAACATGCCTTAAGAAGAGATAGCAGCCGAATGAAGCCAGGGGGCGGGCTTAGCAGCCATGTTGGTAAGTGCAAAACATTGCTCATTCCAAGCATTTCAGATTGCTTTTCTGGTACCGTTTAGGACTGAATAAAAATAAAAACTTACGAAAATAAAAACGTGTGATCGTGTAGAAACATTATTGGTAACCTTATTATGAGTTAATATGCGATTACAAGGTTAAATTCCGCATAATTATATTACTGAACATACCGGACGAAATGCTACTTGCTGTCTATTTAAACTCGGATTGCACTGTCTTGACAGACTTTTTTTGAAATCTACACAAGCAAAAATAAAGTGTGAACGGGAAGGAAAGAAAAAATGGGGAGGGTGGGCAAAAATTAGATAAATATGTAGGAAAATTACATTAAAATCTCTCAATGTATAACACAAGTAGTTATCAATATGAGAGTAATTCTTTTTTACTTCTAGGCTATTAAGAGTATTTTTAAAAACTTTTTAAACTTCTGCACTCACCCCCCCATAAAACAAATTCTGTTAATGTTCAGAATTTTGAGAATATTACAGTAGAAAATGGAAGGTGGGGAAAAAAAGTGTACACGGGAAGGGGGGAAAAAAGGAGGGGGGATATATATATATATTTCCTTAATATATAGTGTCAGATTCTGGGTGTCAGAAAATGGTGAATAAGACTGCTAGGAACAACAAGAAATTACACAGCTTCAAAAAATAATGCACTCACTGTTACAGTGAACGGTAGTTTTATTGAACCGATGTAATGTGAATGATTAACTTTTACACACGTGCAGGGAGATTTTCATTCGTGAATTCGCGGCAATCCTCCTCCTCCTTCGCGGCAATGATCTGAGTCAGCCATATTTGTAAGTCGGCTTCAAGAAAATGACGTCATGTTCCCTCCTGTTATTTTTCCTCCAAGGTTACCAACTCCAAGGTTGCGGAGGATCCCAGGCTCCACGCTCCGACCGGCACGCGCATCTCCCCCCGCCAAGCAGCTCCGCTCGCATAACCCGGGCCTCTGCAACGTGCACGATGCAGCCTCGCCCTCGCTAGGTCCGGGCTCCAAAACCTGGGCGTGCAAAGGGGCTTCCCTTGCCCCCCCCCCAATGGACAACCCGCCCCCGCTTCGGCTCAGCACGAGAGCCTGACCGACCAACGGGGAGCTTCAGGCAGCACCGCAGAGCAGCGCACGTTTCCAAGGGCAGCCAAGCGGGTGGCGGGGATTGAGGGGGGCGGGGCGACCATGTGCGAACCTACCCCTCCTGTGCACGAGAGCGGGCTCCGTCCACCACAGGGTGCAAGGAAGAGCAGGCAGGGGTAAAGGCCCAGCAGAAAAGCAGGCAAATTATGGGGGGAATCAGATAAAGGCACATCCCACTGCAAGGCAAAAGGATTGGATGCCAGAGAAGGGGGATCACAGCAACAGGTTTGGCAAGCAGCCGCTCCCCCAACATAGCCAACATAGCCTCCCTTTTGCTCTAGCTGCTGGAAAAGGTTCCGAAGAGGAGGGAGAGCGGCTGATTGCAGAAGCTGGTGCTGTGACCCCCCTCTGGTACGCCTCTGCTCTGAGGTCTTCCAACAGCCATTCCTGGCCAGATGGGACCCCGTTGGGGCCCATTTGCATTATGGGATGCCAGGGATCTCCTGACAGCTGCCCTCTCCTAGTCCCTGTCCCCTCTCCCACCCGTCAGAACTGCTGCGGCCCCTGGAACGCGAGAGGCCTGGAATGTGACTCTGCTGAAGGCACTGGGAGGACTCAGCTGGTGTGATGGGAAAGGCCGGCAGGCTGCAGGCGGGTTCTCTCGCCACAGAAAGGGGCCCATAATGTGCCTTTGGAATCAAGGCCGTCCATTTTTTCTGCTTCGAAGAGCCATGTGACAGCTATGAGCAGTACCCGACTTCCAGAGGAAGTCAGGGCAGGAAACCACCCAAGCTGTTCCACCTTCATATTTCACAGTGGCAATCGAGCACGTTGGTGGTGTGTATTTGAGGAGGCGCAGAAGTAGATGGCCCTAGCTGGGGGGCCCTTAGGCACAGGGCCCAATTGGGAGAAATCCGTCCACTTGCATTAAAGCCGGCCCAGGTGGGATCGACTGAGTTCCATTCCTTAGCAGGGGCATAGCTGAGGGGGGTCAAGGGGGCAAAAGCTCTAAGCCACCGTCCCTCACTCCCTGCCAATGCCCTCTTTGCTCCGCCCCCCACTGCCTTCCCCCTGGAGTGCCAGAGAGGAAGTGCGCGGCCTCCCCAGCCCTCAGAAGGCTTCTGTGGCCCAAAACCAGAAGGGACCTTTCTAAGGCCATGCGCAGCCTCTCTGGCCCTCAAAACGCCTGGGGGGGGGGATGGGACACAGCAGGTTGGCAGTGAGGCCACGTCCAACAGCCCATCCCGGGCCGCACATCCGGGCTTTGGCCACCACGGCCTGCTCAGGCTTGCAGCTCCTCACCGGCAGGCCCAGATCCAAGCAGCCCCACAGGAGTGGCCGGCGCCTTCCCCGGGGCCCGCCTGTCCCCACGCAGGTTGCGTTGCACCATGAAGGCCTCCCTGAAGACACTGAGAGCCATTTTAAACGTCTCTTGGGTTACGGCCACAGGAAAGGCACTTTCTGGCTCACAGGCTTCCGGGGGGGAAGGAAAACACACCATATAATTTTATTTTTTCACTCTTAAATAAATAGGTGGACTGTAAGGTAACACTGACTGGGAGGTCATCAGGTAAAATCAGAGCAAATTAACTATCTAATGCACAGAATTGCATATGCCCCTGCTTTTTACCCTCCACTTACCTATCAGTCATAGCAAATTCCCTGATTTTGGGTTTGAAACTTGTCCTTGACTTGTCCCTGAGATTGACGGATACACAAATCTATATGGTAGTTCCCAATCCATAAGAGGACCTTCCCTCTTATTCTATTCCCTGAATGTGGAGTTTTCTCAGCAGCCTTGGTGAGGGATTGTGTCAAGTATCTTCTGAACATCCAGACAGACAAGATCCATGGGTTTGTCTGCATCCACATGCCTGTTCACATCTAAAAAGTTCGTGGCAAGAGCCATGCTTATAGAAGCCATGCTGACTTTCCTTCAGCAACACTTGCTCTTCTATGTGTTTTCAGATTGTATCTTGGATGAGCCTTTCTCCCATCTGACCCGGAGCAGACATTAGGCTGACTGGCCTGCAGTTTCCTGGGTCCCCTCTCCTTCCTTTTTAAAGTTTGCATGACATTGGCTATCCTCCAATCCTCTGGCACTGCGGCGATTTTAATGGACAAGTTGCATATTAAGTCAAGCCTTAATTTCTTGGCAATCTCCCCCTTTTCTCCCTCACTCTCCAGCAGGCCAACTGTTCCTCTGGCAGCTTCCTGCTTCTAACGTTTGGGACATTCCGTGTCAAATCATCACACCATTTCTCACCGGCCTCCTTAGGCTTTTATGGATTTTGGGCTACTTATATGTCCTATAACGTAATGCAAAAATACCCATTTTTAGTGGCTGTTTATTATGTGAAATTTTATAGCCATGTAAATTTCTAGGTGTTGCAGGAGCCTGAGCTCCTGTGTAATGTGGCCCCTTCCCCTTGTCTTCAGAGCCATTCGTGGCTCTGAGACAGCTCTCCAAGCAGCGAATAGCTCTGGAGGTGAGGGGGAGGGCAGTGGTGACATCTAAATGATTTAAGAACAGGAACTCACTTTTGATTGGCACGTGTCAGGACCTGCCCACCGGAAGTGATGTCATAAGCCAGAGGCTGGCGGAGCGCAGGTCTACCCACAGCTGGTTCCTATGGGTAGACCTGGGCTTCGGAGGCTGGTGGAGCCCAGGTATACCTGTGGCTGGTTCCTAGCCAGCTACGACATTAGCGACAAGTGGGCGGAGCCAGCCAGTTCTGTACAGCACCTGGCGCCTACAGAACAGAAAGCGAAGAATTCCCCCCTCCCCAATTGCAGCTCCAATAGCGATGGGGACAGTCTCCCAAAGAAACTTCACACCCAGAGCACCAGTGAAACGCTCTGGACTGGAGAAACAGCGGCGAAAGCCTTTCCTTGGTCTTCGCGGCTAAGCAAGGTGGAGTTATTCAAAATTGCCAGGGAAGTTGAAAATTGGCACGGGGGCAGCAGCCTCGAAGCTGAGGCTGGCTGAGCAGAATGAGGCAAGAACCTGTGGAAGGGGCTGAGGGGCGGCACCACTCCGGACGGCACCCTTGGGCGCTTCCCCACACCAAAGCCCGCTTATGCCAGGCAGGTCAGGAGGGCAGCTTCAAAAAGTCCCAGCTCCCCTCCGTCCCCTCCAGGGCCCCCCTCAATTCACCACCGCACCCCCAGGATGCCCCTTCTCCCCAGTGGGCTGCAGACTCACCAGAGCGGCTGCTGACTCCACGTGTGTGGCTGGAGGGATCAAGGAAGGGGGCTGTGCAGGACGGGACTTCCCCACTGCAGCCCTTCCCCCTTCGCCCCCCTAGGAATCCGCAGTCGCTCCCTTTAACCCTCTGAGTGCCGGCCAACCAAGAGGAATTGGGAGGGGGGAGGGAGAGTTAAGTGGGCGGAGTCAGCCCTAATTTTAACAAGTGGAACTGAGTTCCTCCGTGTTCCCCCTGCATGACATTACTGGGGGAGGGGCCTTGTTACACATGAGTTCAGGCTCTGCAAGACATAGCATTTTGCCCCCCCAATAGGAACACCACTGCTTCTTATGTAAAAGAGATGGGACAGATGTCTAGAAGAAAAGTGCATCACAGGTTACACACAATGATGGGAGTGTGCGACCTCCTGGCTTGAGAAGGAGACTACCTCAAAATGCCAGGTGCAAGGAAGTGTCCCTAGGATGCAGGTATCTAGTTGTCCTTTCTGCTCCCTGAGGCATCTGGTGGGCCACTGTGAGATGCAGAAAGCTGGATTAGACCAGTCCATCCCAGAGGCCAACTGGGCAGCGGCCTCAGGCAGCAGAGTGGGGAAGGGCGCCCCCTTCTGACTGCCCACTGGCCTGTACCGCTCTGGATTGGAAGAGGAAGAGGGGGCAGAGCAGACGTGAGTGTGGGGCTTGGCTGCCCTTGACCCCTTCTCTCCTCTCTTCCCCCCTTCGTCCTCCCCCCGGCTCCCCTTTCTTTTCAGGTCTGAGGAATAGAAGCAGCAGAGCAAATCTTAGGCCGACTTTGTGGTCCTGGGGCTTTTGGGGGTGTGTGTCTCCTCTTCCAAAGTGCCTGATGGTCTAGTCCTACCTACGTGGAGAGTTCCCCAGTGTGCAGAAACCCTGACCTAGCTTTAGGACAACCCCACTGCTCTGCTCTAGTGAGACGTGTGGGGATTCCAAGCCCACTGCTAGATTCGGGGCAGGGGGGCCTGCAATTCCATACTGCAGTGGACCCCGGACCCCGAGGAGGGTGCCAGACGACAGAGCCCCAGAGCATCTGCCAGAGGAACCTGGGGGGCAGAACCGGCCCCATGGGGCCTTCAACCACAGAGGGCCAATGGAAGAGCTGGCGCCTGGGGTGGTGGTGGTGGTGGTGGTGGGGAACTCTGGAGAAGGGGACTGTTCCCCCGTTCTTTCCTCTTTGCAAATGCCTTCTTTCGTCCAGGGAGGGGAGGGTTTTGTTCCCAAATTAATAGCATAGATGACAAGAATAAAATAGCCACTATTATCATGCCATTGTACACATCGATGGTAAGGCCACACCTGGACTATTGTGTACAGTTCTGGTCGACGCATCTCAAAAAGGACATAGTGGAGCTGGAAAAGGTGCAGGAGAGAGCGACAAAAATGATTACGGGGATGGGGCACCTCCCTTATGAAGACAGACTGCAGCGTTTGGGGCTCTTCAGCCTAGAAAAAAGGCGCCTGAGGGGGGACATGATTGAGACATACAAAATAATGCACAGAAGGGATAGAGGGATGTTCTTTTCCCTCTCTCAAGACCCCTGAACCAGGGGGCATCCGCTAAAACTGAGGGTTGGGAGAGTTAAAACAGATAAAAGGAAGTACTTTTTTATCCAGTGGGTAGTTAATCTGTGGAACTCTCTGCTACAGGAGGTGCTGATGGCATCAGGTCTGGATACCTTTAAGAGGGGATTGGACAGATTTCTGGAAGAAAAGTCCATCGTGGGCTATAAGCCATGATGGATTGTGCAACATCCTTGAATTAGTAGAAGGCTACTTCAGAGTACCTTGTGCAAGGGAGTGGCAACAGGATGCAGGCATCTTGTTGTCTCGTGCCTCCCTGGGGCACCCACGCTGTGAGATACAGGAAGCTGGACTAGATGGGCATTTGGCCTGATCCAGCGGGGTTCTTCTTATGTTCTTATGTAAGAGGGAACGTGAGGGAAGGAAAGGCGGGAGACCTTGTGGGGACAAGTGCTCGTAAAGTGAGTTTTCTTGCCCTCCATCCAACCCTTAACTGGGAGGACCAGGGAATGGAGGCCAGATGCTGGGAGCTTAGCCAAAAAAAAAGATGCAAAACATCTGTACCTTCATCTTCTTCAGCTGGAAACACACACACACACACACACACAGAGAGAGAGAGAGAGAGAGAGAGAGAGAGAGAGATTGCTGAGCAGTCCCAGCCAAGTGCAGCCCTGTAACACCCAACCTTTTTCCCTATAAAAGACTGCTGCATGGAGGGATGAAATGCCAGATTCCCTCCACCAACCCAGAGCAGCCTTTGCAGTGCTAACCGAGTCATGCTACCAGCACTCCCTGACAGTGGCGTACCTGAGGGGGGACAGGGGGGAAATGCCCCAGGCGCTGGCCTTGGGGGGGCAACACTGGCCACCCCCTTGCTGCTGCCCCCCTGCCCCCAGGAATGAGAAGCAGCCGTGCAGGGTAAAAACACGGTCGCTCCCAGCTGGGCACAAGGCACACTGGCACCTCATTTCCCTATCAGGGATGTAGAGTGCAGGTGGGGACAATAGAATGGGGGCATAGGTGGGGGGCAGCCTGTGCCCCCCCCCAGGAATGCCCCTGCTCCCGCACAGGAGCCAGGGAATCCTTCCCACTGCCCAGAATTCCCAGAGTGCCAGGTGTATCCAGCGCGGTCCACACTCGCCTCATGCCCGCTCTGCCCAATCAACAATTACTCGGTAGTGTAACCAGAAATCCAACGACCAGGTTTAGGTGAACTCTCTTTCCCCCTTTCAGAGACAGACACCACAGTTTTCTAAAATAAATAGATGGTGATGGCATCTGGCCTAGATACCTTTAAAAGGGGACTGGACAGATTTCTGGCGGAAAAGTCCATCACAGGCCACAGGCCTCCTTATTTTACCTTGGAGTGCCAGATGCAGGGGAGTGGCAACAAGATGCACATATTTAGTCTTGTGTGCTCCCTGAGGCACCTGGTGGGCCGCTGCGAGGTACAGGAATCTGGACTAGATGGGCCTTTGGCCTGATCCAGAGGGGATCTTCTTATGTTAGACAAGTGTAAAGTGATGCACATTGGGGACACAATCCTAACCTGGGGTTAGACCAGCACAGAAGTCAGAGAGTCTAGCACACAGACATGCGGCATTCCCCCCGATTCCGAGAGTGGTCCAAATGTGCTTTATGGTCGCCCTTGTGTCAGCCAAACTTTGCTGGCCTAACTCCAGGTTAGAATTGAGACCTCAGTGATCTACCAGCCCTTTCTTCTAATTAACAAATTCACACAGGATAGAGGTCATATAAGAAGCCCTGCTGGCCAAAGGGGCCCCATCTAGTCCAGCTTCCTGTATCTCTCAGTGGCCCATCAGATGCCTCAGGGAGCACACAAGGGAACAACGTACCTGCATCCTGTTGTAACTCCCTTGCACCTGGCATTCAACGATAGGCTTCTTCTAACACCCAGGGGTTGCCTATAGTTCTATAGTAACCTGGAATGGACTTCTCCATTAATGTGTTCAATCCCCTTTTAAAGACATCTAGGACGAGTGACATCACTACTTTCTGTAGCAAGGAGTTCCACAGATTAACCATATAATTGATTAAATGCTTGGAGTGTGGTGAAAGCTTCTGTCACAGGGCAAGTCTTATGGCACATCAAGCTGCCCACACAGAATAGAAACCACATCAATGCTTGAAATTTGGAAAGAGCTTCAGGGCGCAATCCTAGGCAGCACTGAAATGACTTGGCAGCGCCATATCCAACGCTGCAAAGGAGAGGCTGGTGCCACCCCCCCCTCCCATGGCAAGGGAGCTCCCTTACCGTAGGGGAGGCTCCGGCCTCCCCTATGTGCCCCTATGTGATCCGAGGAGACCGCATGGTCCAAATTAGGGCCTCATGGATGGGTTTAGGATGTGGCCATATGGCCACCACCCTAGCCCATCCATGTCCCGTCACCCGTCTCCCTCCCTCTGACCAATCCCCGTCCCGATATGGGACAGAGCTTCCGCCATGGGATATGGCGATATGGGAGAGCGAGGCTCTCCGTTGCACCTCTCAGTGCAAGGTGTGCACTGCACCAAGTGCAGCGATGGGATCTGGTAATGAAGATCCGGAACGCTGAGCGGGACTTACGTTTGAGTGGCAGCCCGTCCGTTCCGCTGCCTGCCTGCCCGCCACGCTGGCTGCCCCCAGTTGGCGCGCCCCACCGCTGCTCGCCCAGGCACCTGGCGCACCCCCCCGTCGTCCCCCCGGCGAGCAGGCGCCCCCTCCGGGGCCAGGGTAGCCCACGCGGCCGGCAGGCAGGCGGTGGAATGGAACGGACGGGCTGCCACTCAAATGTAAGTCCTGCCCAGCGTTCCGGATCTTCATTACCAGATCCCATCGCTGACCAAGTGGCACCAATTTTGGGGGCCAAAAACCAGAAGTGGGTCGCGATTGCAACTCGAAGCATTTCTTTTGACTTAATTTTTTAATCCTTTTCTTGGATAACAACAAAACAAAGTTTTGTTAACATGAGTTACAAGTTAACATAACACAAACAAATTAACAAGTAATACAAATTTGGATAAAGTGGACAGAGGGAGGTTCTATTCCCTCTCTCACAATACCAGAATCAGGGGACATCCACTAAAATTGGGAGGGTGAGAAGTATAAAAGGAATTGGGAGAGTGAGAAGTATAAAAGGAAATACTTTTTTACCCAGTGGGTAATTAATCTGTGGAACTCCTTGCCACAGGAGGTGGTGATGGCATCTGGCCTAGATGCCTTTAAGAGGGGATTGGACAGATTTCTGGAGGAAACGTCCATTGCAGGCTACAGGCCATGATGGTTAGTGCAATTTCCTTACTTTAGAGGTAGGCTACCTTGGAGTGCTGGATGCAGGGGAGTAGCAATGAAATGCATGTATCTAGTTGTCTTTTTAATAAAAAGCCGAGACATCACCCTGTCAACAAAGGTTCGCATAGTCAAAGCTATGGTTTTCCCAGTAGCAATATATGGCTGTGAGTTATGGTGTTGGAGAAGACTCTTGAGAGTCCCCTGGACTGCAAGGAGATCCAATCGGTCCATCCTCCAGGAAGTCAAGCCTGATTGCTCCCTGGAAGGACAAATCCTGAAGCTGAAGCTCAAGTACTTTGGCCACCTCATGAGAAGAGAGGACTCTTTAGAAAAGACCCTCATGCTGGGAAAGATTGAAGGCCAAAGGAGGAGGGGGCGGCAGAGGATGAGATGGTTAGACAGTGTCACCGAAGCAATGAACATGAAATTGGGTGAACTCCGGAAGACAGGGAGGCCTGGCGTGCTGTGGTCCAGGGGGTCGCGAAGAGTCGGACACGACTTAGCGACTAAACAACACCTTGGAGTGCTGGATGCAGGGGAGTGGCAACAATGCACGTATCTAATTGTCTTGTGTTTTCCCTGAGGCATCTGGTGGGATGCTGGGAGATGCAGGAAGCTGTACTAGATGGGCACTTGGCCTGATCCAGTGGGGCTCTTCTTATGTTCTTATGTAACACAACACAAATTAAGCATAACCTAATAAATACAACAACGTATAACACTAAAAAAATAAACATAAAATTTTAAAATGACTTCCACTCATTTCCATAGCAGACACAACTAATACTATTTTCAATTTATTAATTACTTCTTAATTCTTAATTACTATTTAATTTCATCTCTTTTGTAAATGGAGCTCCTCAATTGATGACCCGAAGCCTTTTTAAGGTGAGGGCAGGCCTGCAGAGGGGTTCACGGTCTCTTTGCATGCATGAAAGGCCAGCACAGCCCCTGGTAAGTCAGGCAAAACGCCCGCTTCCCCTGGTGCCAGCGCAGTCACGGGCGTGCTGGCACCTCTGTTGAGATTGTCCTGCCCCTTAAGGGCCTTTCAGGCTGGGGTGTTGCAACACCCCCGTTGTAAACCTCAGCAATAAGGTGCCGAATCGTACGGATTCAGCTCTCAAATCCGTAAATCAGAGCTAGTACTAGAACTCTTATTTAGTTGTGTGAGCATCATCAAGTTGGCCACTTTTTCTTGCCAGTTACTGATTTGTTGGGTGATTTTTATTGTTATACTCTATATTAATAAAATAAACCCCAGGGATGCCACTCCGTTTAGGTTGTGCCTACGGTATTGTAATCTATTCTGTATGGTCTGATAAGGAAGGAGGTCCATCATGGGGGTGATGCCCTGACCTCCTGCACCAGGTACATAAGAACATAAGAAGAGCCCGGCTGGATTAGGCCAAAGGCCCACCTGGCCCAGCTTCCTATTTCCCAGTGGCCCACCAGCTACCTCAGAGTGGACAACAAGAGACCTATAGCCTGTTGCTACTTAACTCCCTTGTATCTGGCATTCTGAGGTAAACTTCAGAGGTAAATATGAGGTAAATAAAATAAAATTTGCTATCCTAAGAATATAAGAAGGTCCTGCTGGATCAGGCCAAGGCCCATCTAGTCCAGCTTCCTGCATCTCACAGTGGCCCACCAGATGCCTCAGGGAGCACACAAGACAACAAGATATCTGCATCCTGCTGCCATTCCCTTGCACCTGGCATTCTGAGGTAAAATTCTGAGGTACATAAAAGAGAATATACTATCCTGCCTGTGGGGAGGGAGCTATGATAACTTGCAACCCAATCTGAGCCTTAATAACATAAGAGGAGCCCTGCTGGATCAAAGGTCCATCTAGTTCAGGTAGTTCCTGTATCTCACAGTGGCCCACCAGATGCCTCAGGGAGCACACAAGACCACAACATGCTTGTGGCCACTCCCTTGCATCTGGCATTCTTAGGTAGATTTCTGAGGTAAATAAAACAGAATTTGCTATCCTAAGAACATAAGAAAATCCTCGCTGGATCAGGCCAAGGGGGGCTCATCCAGCTTCCTGTATCTCAGGGTGGTCCACCAGATGCCTCAAACTAGATGCTGCCACTCTCTTGCACCTGGCATTCTGGAGTAGTCTACTACAAACATAAGGCGGTTGCACCACCCATCATGGCCTGTAGCCTGCGGAGGCCTTTTCCTCCAGAAATCTGTCCAATCCCCTTTTAGAGGCCCCGAGGCCAGATGCCGTCACCACCTCCTGTGCCAAGGATGACGCAAACTTTAGTGACGTCACTGATAGGGGGAAGGGCAAGGAATGGGAATGCTTAAAGGAGGGAATCTTAAAGTGAGATCAATATTGGGCCTGCTAGACTTGGGTTCCTAAGACGATTCTGGTTGTCACCACCCTCCTCCGCGCCCCCCCCCCCGCGCTGCCCACCCCACTGCCACCCCCTCGATCTTTTTTGCCCCTCCCCTCTTCCCCAAAAGAAACTTTGTATCCCCTGATAAAGTTCCTCTAGGAGGCGTCCTGGACTCAGCCACACGAAGGGGGGGGGAGGAAGAGCTTCTTGCAGCCGGGGGAGGGAGGGGAGCAGATCAGCCCCGGGAGAAGAAGCCGCAGAATCCGTGCACGGAGATGCGCCTCGCCTTCACCTACAGGCTCGGAGCCGCAGGGTCGAAACCTGCAAATCTCTCTGCAAATTACTGCAAATCTCTCGAAACCTGCAAATCTCTCTGCAAAGTCCGAGGGTTAAACGGAGCGACTCCGGATCCCTCCTGCGGCAGGTGGGGAGGGGGAGCCGAAGTAAAAGGATGCTGACTTTCTGCGATGCTTTTCTGTATTTAAAAGATTGTAAACGTTGAGCGTTTGGCAAATTGGGTCGCGACGATGCCAACACCGCAGGGTCTGCGCCGCGGGGTCGGGTCCCGCTTGGGAGTTGCAGCGTGGAGACCCTGAACCTCTGCAAAGGGATTTTCCTCCCCGCTGACCGGCACCCCGAGGGTTAAACGGAGCGACTCCGGATTCCTAGAGAGGCGAATGGGGGGGGGGAAGAAGGGAAGTCGGAGTGAATGGGGAAACCTCTTCCTGCTCCGCCCTTCCTTTGTCTCCCCCCACCTCGACAGCTCTCCGGTGAGTCCTCAGCCAGTGAGGGGGGGAGGTGTGGGGAGGGGGGTGTCCCGGGGCTGTGTTGGGTGTGCAACAATTGCTGCCCTGTTGCATCGCGGTGCAAAAAACCGGCGGAGATCGAGATCGGGGAAATGACGTCCTCGCAGCCCTGAAATGGCGTCGCCCCTGCCCAGCCCCACCGCCTCGCAGGCGTCAGGCAGCGGCCAGCTCGCGGAGGACAGGCCAGGTGGGAGTGAGAAAAGGCGCTGCAAGCCAGCCCCCCCCCCCCAAAAAAAAAAGCCCCCCCCCCGCCCCCCCCCTAAACCGCCGGGAGTGCCTTGCCAGGATTTGTGGGGGAGGCCAAGGGGGGGGGGGGAGGGGGAGATCTCCGCTCTGGGACTTCTCCGGCCCCTGCAGCATCTGGAGGACAATCCGGCTGCCCGGGACACTCTTTCCAACATCTGGGGCCTCCGTTAGGATGCCCCAGCTTGGCAGCTGTTCTCTGCTAATGTAAAACGGTGCCGCATTTTTAATTTCTTGCTACCTAGTTCATGTGGTTTTTTTTTTTGACGGCGATTAACTGTCACGGGCTTCCTTGTGCTTGGTTGCAATAGGCAGGCAGCGTGTCGATGCTAATGCAGAACGGAGGGCATTTAAAACTGGGGCGGCAGAGGCCGGCCCCCTGCTTCTGGGCTCCAGGGGCTCCACAAGGGGTCACCGGCCTGGTGCCACTCAGAGTCCTCTGGCAGGCTGGTGGGAAGAAGAGGGGTTGCCCTTGCCCCATGGGCGGGTATGGCAGCCTCAGATCTGGAAGGGGGGGCCTGTCACTCATCTCCTCCCCCCCCCCGCCCCATGGCAAACCTCGTTCAGGCACTGGGGCAGACTGGGTTCTTTCTTGGCCCAGCCAGTACTGCCCCCCACTGCTGGCTGCCCCAGGCTTTATGGAAAGGTCTCTGCCCCCTCAGAGCTCAGCCCTTCCTAGCCCTGGCTGCCAAAAAGGCCCACTCTGTGTGCCCCACTCCTCGAGGGGTCAGTGGGGATGCAGGCCCTGCCCATCCACCCCCGCCTGGTTCCGCTTTTTCCAGCTACGTAGTGTTATGGGCCCTGGTCGGCCCAGGTGCCACGGGAAGGACAGAGGGCGCCACATTGCTGCCTGCAGCTGGGAATCGGGACGACGACGACGATTGCTCGAGCATTCCTGTACCCGCACAAACCCGCCCCCCCCCACAAGCACCTTTGGCCACTGGCCGGGATGCTGATCTGTCGGGCTCCAGTGCAGCCCAGTTTGGAGAGCCCCCAGTCGCGCTCCCCCATCAGTTCAGATGCCCGACGGGTCAGCATCCCGGCTTCGTCAGGGGTCCGGGTCAGCCGCATTTTGCCCCTGCCAGCCACTAAAAAAGGTAAGGTGGCCGGCGGGCTGGGACCTTGACAAACACCATCTCCATCTTGCCTTTCCTCTTCTGAAATGGGATGCCCAGGTGGCAACTTGAACAGCAAGGTAAAGGCCGAGGAAGGAACGCTCAGTGGAAAGGGGTGGTCTTTGCCTATTCCGGAGGGTTAACGAGATGGGTGCTGTTTGGGCCTCAAAAGGGGGTAAATCACAAAGTTGAGGGGCCCTCACAGAGAAGGCCCTGCCCCTAGTGGCCGTCAACCTGCCCCTAGACAGGGACCTTGCATGTGGCAAAGCTCCCTCCAATGACCTCAAGGAGCCAGTTGATCTTGGAACCCTCAGAACGCAATCCTAACCTGGAGCTAGGCAGGCACAGTTAAGCAAGCCAAATTTGGCCAGCAAAAGGGACACCATAAAGTATGTTTGGACCACTCAGAGAGGCCAGCACACATTCCCCCTGACTCAGAGTGGTCCAAATGCGCTTTATCGTGGCCCGTGTGCTGGCCAAACTTTGCTGACCTAACTGTGTCTGCCTGACTGGCACAGTTAGACACCATAAAGTACAGGGTGATTCAAAATGAATGGGACAAAGTTCCATTTGCTGTAATGAAACTTTGTCCCATTCATTTTGAATCACCCTGTATGTTTGGACCACTCTCCGAGTCAGAGAGGTCAGCACACAGATGTGCGCCATCCTCCCTGACTCCGAGAGTGGTCCAAATACACTTTCAGGTGGCAACTTGTCCCAGCCAAATTTTGCCAGCCTAACTCCAGGTTAGGATACCCCTGGCTTCAAAGTTCAAAACTGCATTCAGGGGCAATCTCATCCGAAGTCCAGAACATTTTCCCATTCGAAAGGTCAACCAGAACTTTGCCAAGAAAGGGGGAAAAAAGTGGGGTTTTGAGCTGCTAGAAAATCCTTCCAGCACCCACCACTGATTCCAAAAGAGCAGAGAGTTCGTTCAAGACTCGGCCCTCAACAGAAGGCACTGAAGAAGACACGGCAGGGAGGAAAGTGCCTAGACAGGCAGAGTGGGGGGAAAACTAGCAGGAGGAAGCAGTGGAAGGAAGTGAAGCAGGAAGTGTGGTGCTCACCCTAGTGGGACATTTCAGGGTCAGAATTTGAGCTAGGCAGAAAATAGGGCGATGATAGTCTTCACATTGCACAAGGAGGTGAGGTCCAGTCCAGAAAGCGTCGAAGTCTTCCTGTCACGGCTCTCTCCCTCGCAGGCAGTGGGATGGCTTCCGGGCCCCATTCCAGACCGTCTCCTCATTGGCAAGGACCTCCCAGTGAGTCCTCAACTCTGCCGCCTGC
>JAJKFI010039699.1:8907-29912 GCA_029204185.1 Lerista edwardsae | reverse complement strand
CGTCAGTCAGAGGCCAAATTCACAGGGAAGTGCTCCGGAGGGGGGGGGCGACTCCAGGGGCACTGCTGTGACTTGGAGGTCTTTGGAGAAGCCCAGACTAGCTGAAGAAGGGGAGGGGCCTATGGGTCACAACCAGTGGTGTCATTTAAATGATTTAGGAACAGGAACTCACTTTTGATTGGCACTTGTCGGGAACCCAGAACCCAGGGCGCCTCGTTAGGATCCGGAACGCCCATTCTGGTCCGTTCCCCCTGAATGACATCACTGCCTTCGCCCCCCTAGGAATCCAGAGTCGCTCCCTTTAACCCTCTGAGTGCCGGCCAACCAAGAAGAAAAGCTCTTTGCAGAGGAATTGGGAGGGGGGGGGAGGGAGAGTGAAGTGGGCGGAGTCAGCCCTAATTTTAACTAGTGGAACTGAGTTCCCCCGCGTTCCCCCTGCATGACATCACTGGTCACAACCTCCAGGGCTTAGGCTGCATTTATACAAATGCAGGGATCATGGGTAATAATGGTTGGCAGCTTCCACCACTATCGTGACTCCCCAGGGGAATGGGAAGCAAATGCCTTCCTTTCCTTCCAGCAGAAGACTCTTGGATGGGAAGTTTCTGAACTGAGAAAGCTCAAGGGAAGGGGCCCTGGCTCCGTGGCAGAGCAGCTGCTGGGCATACAGAAGATCCTGGGGACACTCCCTGGAAACATCTCCAGGTGGGGCTGGGAAAAACCCCGTCACCCAGGGTCCGGCCGCCCCCCGGGAGGCCCCGAGGGGAACGTCCCTGCACCGACAGGTAGGATGGATGCCTGTCCACCCCGCGACCGCCCCGCAGCCTTGGACCAAGGACCGGGGACCTACTGGGCCCCGGGGGCTGCCGGGGGGCAGCTAAGGAACCAGACATCGAGCCCCAAGGAAGCCAGAGGCAGCACCTCTGGCACAGGGAACCAGGGCTGAGCTCCAGGAAGGTACAAGCAGCCAGGGATGACTCAGGAGAGCTGGGCAGGGAGACAGGAAGGGGAGGAGCTGGGGGGAGACTGGTCTGGCACTCATAAGGAGCTCAGACAGCAGAGGAGGAGGATGTTCCGAGCCCCGCTCCTTGAGAGGCTGGTCCCCCGGGCTGGGTCCCCGGGGGTTCCTGCCAGGGCCTCGGTGCCCCTCCATCTTTGGGGTGGCCGGAATGCCAGCCCCTCGCCACCGTGTGCTGAGACACACCCCTGGAACCAAGAGGCACCACTCTCGGCAGCTCCATTGCCGCAACGCCTGAACCCTTGCCGGTGAAGACCACCGGGGGTCTCGACTGCTCGTCACCGCCGACGCTCGCTCTGAGCCCCTGGGAAGAAGGGGGCCTGTGAGTGGAACAAGGCCCCCTGAAGGTGCTGCCCCGGTCCTAGGGGACTAGCCCCTCCCCATGAATGTAGAGGCTGATACCCGAATAAACTGCATACCACGGAACCTTGCACGCCTCCCGCCTGCTTCTTCGTGACGCCCCCGACTTTGGGCCCATCGTAACGTGAGTACCGACCCCCCTGCTCCTGTGGCCGCCATGGATGACATGACACACACATCCCTCAAGAAACCCTGGCAAGCCCCTGCCAGCCGGTACAGAAAGGGTCTCACTCTGCACAAGCAGCTTCTCAAGCTCAGCCCTACGGCAATCTCTGGGTGATGCTTCCTGGCCCTTCGCTGAGCTGGCTGGAGGAGAGCTGCATCTCAGGCAGTGGAGAAACAGGCACCAGATCACCCAGGAGGCCCACTGAGACAGTCGCCTTAGGCAGCAATTTGCCAAATCTGCCAGGATCTAACAGACCATCTGCTTCCATTGAGGCTCCTTCCATTCCCTGACCTGCGAAAGGAACGTTGGACTGAGCAGAGGCGGAAACGTGGAGGGAAAGGGGGTGTCAGAGCATCAGCCCCTCAGACCACACTGGCACTCGGTCTCCAGCTCGGCCAAGCTGCTGTCCTGGACCTGCAGGTGTTGAGACCAGAATGGCAGAGACGTCCTCTGCTGACTCATCCTGACCAAGGGAGGAGTTTCTACGGTGGCGAAGGGTCCCCACTCACCCCAGCACCCTTCTGGGCCCATCCTGGGCTGCCACGCCCAGCACCCTTCTGGGCTGCAGCTTCTGGCTTTGTTCAGCAGGACTATCGGTATGCAAGTTACCTGCTGATTTCTCTTCTTCCTGGGGGTCCTGGGGAAATGCCAACTCCCCTCCTTCCAGCTGGGAAACAAAGGCAGGTTTGGGCAATTCCTCTGGGGAGGAAACAAGATGAGATGCCGATGACCACAAAATATTGAGGCTTTCCAAAGTGACATGATTTGAGGCCACCCCCGAACCCCCAACAGTGCATGGAGTGGGAATGGAGAACAGGCAGCCCCAATTGACAGGTTCCAAAGGCTGGTGGGCACCATGACAGACCAAGTCCATGACGGCGCCCACCACAGGGTCTGGAAGGGATCCAGCAAACACACGTGACTCTTGGGATCAGGAAAGCAGAAAAATGACCTCGGCTCCACTCCTGGTTCCTAACTCTTGGTTCCTCTTCCACTTGGACACAAAATGTCCTCATGAGCAACAAATCAGACCCCCATCATGGCCCCCTTGCAGCAGACCAATCAGAGGCCAGCTTTAAACTGGTGTCATCAGGCACAGCCAATGGGTGGCCACACCCTGTTTATCAGGAAACCCCAATAAATGCCACATTCCCCTGGAGATACAGGGAAGGAAGACAAGTCAGGTGAAATCTTCCCAGCAGCAATGCCTTGTGCGGGGAAACCACCAAGTCCTTGGAAGAAGAGCAGTTCACGCCTCTCCGGCCCACTCGCCCAGGGGAAAGGGCATCCGCACCTGGAAAGGCTCCATGTTGAATTCCCAGATCCTTAACAGAGCTTTGGTTGCCCTACATGGAAGAGGAAACACAGCCAAGGATGTGCTGACCCTCCTGATACAGACTTATTCCAGAATGGGAATGAAAGACCAGTTTAGCTGAATTAATGATCTGCGAGGGGTCCAATGGGAAAGAACTGTGACCAAGACTGCAGCGGAATGACCCAGCTTTGTCATGGTCTTGGCTCAACCTGTGGCCTATCTTGCCTGGTGCCTTAGTGATCCAGCGTGTTAGGGAGTTTTAAATCTGGAACAGGCAGAGGAAGAAGTAAAGAGTGATTCTTGCGGAAACACACACATCATTCACTCTGGACCAGGGGTCTCCAAATCTTGGCGGTCTTTGGAGAGCCTCTACCCACCCCACAGCAAGCCTCTGGCCTCCTATTATTATTAATTATTGGATTTATATCCCAATATTTACGGCTCGGGTCCAGGGTATTTGAGGGACCGCCTCCTTCCATATAATCCTACCCGTACTCTTAGATCATCTGGAGGGGCCCTTTTGACTGTGCCGCCACCAGGAGAAGTGAGAGGGGCGGCAGCCAGGAAGAGGGCTTTCTCGGTGGTGGCCCCCCAAGTTTGGAATACCCTCCCCTTAGAACTGCTCCCTCCTTGCTAACATTTCGGCGGGGGCTGAAGACCTTTTTATTTCAAAAAGCTTTTAATTGTTGACAAGCTGGCTGGCTGGTGTGTTATATTTTATATCTTATGATCCACAGGGTTTGTTTTTAAATTCTATTATTTTGTTTTAATTTTGTTTTTACTATATTGTTTTAATAGTTTTTTAATGTTAAATTTTATATTTCCTTGTAATGCCACCTTGGGTGCCTTCGGGCATAAAGGCGGGATAAAAATCTAATAAATAAATAAATACCCCACCTTTCAGCGGCGTCATTCAGCCGGTACACTGGGCGGGACTTACCTTTGACCGGCAGTCCGCCCGTTGCGTAACGGCGCATTCTGCCGCTTCCTCGCCTGCCCCAGACAGCGGAATGCGCCGTTATGCAACAGGCGGACTGCCCATCAAAGGTAAGGCAGCCTGCGCGGCAGGTGTGGGGGGTGTCGGAACGGAGCAGACGGGCTGCCAAACAAATGGTAGTCCCGCATAAGTCCCGCCCAGCGTTCTACTTCTTCATTTGCAGATTCCACTACTGCCCACCACCCTGGGAAGCTCTGGCCAATTCCCCTTGAAGGCAGTGGGAGAGGGGTAGGCAGCAATGCGACCCCCAGAATCATGCTGCTGCACTGACCAAAGGGGCTGCTTTCAAACTCGCCCCTCGCAGCGCTGGCAAAGGCCTTGCAAGATTGGAAAAATGCTATTGCAACCCACATCCGGGTTGCGATCGTGAAACTGGAACTGGGTTGCGATCGCATTTTTACAACATTGCAAGGCTGGGGAAGCCCAGGGGATCGCCCAAGGCCCCCTCACCCCCTCCAGGGGCCAGCGCTGTGAGGGGCGGGTTTAAAAGAAGCCCCTTTGGTCAGAGCAGCAGCAGTGCGGCCCTGTGACTGAGTTGCTGCCTTGGCCCCAACCCCTGCAAGGACTTACAAGGTTCCCAACTCCCTCGTAGGAGTTTGAGAAACACTGGCCTAAAATATAATTTATAAGAACATAAGAAGAGCCCTGCTGGATCAGGCCAAAGGCCCATCTAGTCCAGCTTCCTGTATCTCACAGCGGTCCACCAGGTGTACCAGGGAGGCATGAGACAACAAGATGCTTCCATCCTGTTGCCACTCCCTTGCATCTGGTACCAGTAGCCCACCACCTTTGTAAGGAGGTTGCACAATCCACCATTGCCTATAGCCCACAATGGACCTTTCCTCCAGAAATCCGTCCAATCCCCTCTTAAAGGCATCAAGACCAGATGCCATCACCACCTCCTGTGGCAAAGAGTTCCACAGATTAACTAGGGCTGGGTAAAAAAGTACTTCCTTTTATCTGTTCTGACGGTTAAATGGTCCTGACGATTCTCAATCCCCCTGGTGGTGGGGGACACAAAAGCGGAAAATATGAAGGCAGAAAACATGGAAGTGCACAATAAAAGCCACAAAGCCAGACAAAAAACCCCAGGACAACCCCTCCCCTTCTCCACTGCAGAGGGTTGATGTAAATAAAAACGCTGTCGGGCCTCGCCAGAAACTCTCTCCTGAAGAGGCAGATTTTGGAATGCGCAATTTGAGAACCTGTTTGCTCCTCGGCCCAGCGTCTGACCCAGAAGTGCCCGAGCCCCACACGTCCTGCTTCTGTTTCCCCCACTTCTTCCTTCTGCCACCTTCTCCCCTCCTGGACACCCCTTTGCAAAACCTGATTCTCCAAAGCCTTTGCAGGACCCCCAAGGCCAGCCTCCTCTGCTCCCCTTCTAGCAATGCCAGTGGGGTGAAGGCCCCCACCCCAGACACAGGCGCTCCCTGAGCCAGTTGCAGCTTTGAGAACGAAGCCCCTGAGGCTCTGGAAAGGAGCGGGAGGGGCTGAGGCTCCTGCAAAACTTCCCCTCTTTAGTAGATTGACTCAGTCTCAAGCTCATTGGTCCAAAAAATGTTGCAGTCATGACTTCTGAGAGGTCTTTTGCAGCCCCTTCTGGGGGCGTCTTGACGGGGGGCTGCAAGTGACGGGGGGGGGCACATCCAGCTGTTCTTAGGATTTCTGCCTCCTGTCCTGCTGGGGTTTGGTTTTGTGCCTCCGTTTCATGGCTGAGCGGCCCCTTCTCGCCATTTCTGCGGCGGGGTTCGCACTGCCCCTCCCACGCGCTCCCCCCCGCCCCATCCAGAGAAGCAACCCAGGCTCGGCTCGAAGCAGGTCTGAAGTTGGCACGCAATGGGGGGGGGCGGGGGCAGTCGCCAGTCGCCCCCTCAGCCCCTCCCCGCTCTTCTCCGGCTGAGCCCGGGCCCCCTCCCCGCAAAGAGCCCTCCGCGCCCGCCCCCGATCCTTTTGCGCCCACCTCAGACCCGGGAATCCCCCGCTTCAGCCCCACCGGGAGGCGGATGAAGCGGCCGCTCAGCCAAGACAGAGGACAAAGGAAAGGGAGCGAGCTGGAAGGAGCTCCCCCAGGCAAGTGGCTCCTCTAGGAATCCGGAGTTGCTCCTCTTAACCCGCGGAGTGCCGGTCAGCCTAGGGGTAAGGCTTGGAGGAAAAATAACAGCAGGGAACATGCCTTAAGAAGAGATAGCAGCCGAATGAAGCCAGGGGGCGGGCTTAGCAGCCATGTTGGTAAGTGCAAAACATTGCTCATTCCAAGCATTTCAGATTGCTTTTCTGGTACCGTTTAGGACTGAATAAAAATAAAAACTTACGAAAATAAAAACGTGTGATCGTGTAGAAACATTATTGGTAACCTTATTATGAGTTAATATGCGATTACAAGGTTAAATTCCGCATAATTATATTACTGAACATACCGGACGAAATGCTACTTGCTGTCTATTTAAACTCGGATTGCACTGTCTTGACAGACTTTTTTTGAAATCTACACAAGCAAAAATAAAGTGTGAACGGGAAGGAAAGAAAAAATGGGGAGGGTGGGCAAAAATTAGATAAATATGTAGGAAAATTACATTAAAATCTCTCAATGTATAACACAAGTAGTTATCAATATGAGAGTAATTCTTTTTTACTTCTAGGCTATTAAGAGTATTTTTAAAAACTTTTTAAACTTCTGCACTCACCCCCCCATAAAACAAATTCTGTTAATGTTCAGAATTTTGAGAATATTACAGTAGAAAATGGAAGGTGGGGAAAAAAAGTGTACACGGGAAGGGGGGAAAAAAGGAGGGGGGATATATATATATATTTCCTTAATATATAGTGTCAGATTCTGGGTGTCAGAAAATGGTGAATAAGACTGCTAGGAACAACAAGAAATTACACAGCTTCAAAAAATAATGCACTCACTGTTACAGTGAACGGTAGTTTTATTGAACCGATGTAATGTGAATGATTAACTTTTACACACGTGCAGGGAGATTTTCATTCGTGAATTCGCGGCAATCCTCCTCCTCCTTCGCGGCAATGATCTGAGTCAGCCATATTTGTAAGTCGGCTTCAAGAAAATGACGTCATGTTCCCTCCTGTTATTTTTCCTCCAAGGTTACCAACTCCAAGGTTGCGGAGGATCCCAGGCTCCACGCTCCGACCGGCACGCGCATCTCCCCCCCGCCAAGCAGCTCCGCTCGCATAACCCGGGCCTCTGCAACGTGCACGATGCAGCCTCGCCCTCGCTAGGTCCGGGCTCCAAAACCTGGGCGTGCAAAGGGGCTTCCCTTGCCCCCCCCCCAATGGACAACCCGCCCCCGCTTCGGCTCAGCACGAGAGCCTGACCGACCAACGGGGAGCTTCAGGCAGCACCGCAGAGCAGCGCACGTTTCCAAGGGCAGCCAAGCGGGTGGCGGGGATTGAGGGGGGCGGGGCGACCATGTGCGAACCTACCCCTCCTGTGCACGAGAGCGGGCTCCGTCCACCACAGGGTGCAAGGAAGAGCAGGCAGGGGTAAAGGCCCAGCAGAAAAGCAGGCAAATTATGGGGGGAATCAGATAAAGGCACATCCCACTGCAAGGCAAAAGGATTGGATGCCAGAGAAGGGGGATCACAGCAACAGGTTTGGCAAGCAGCCGCTCCCCCAACATAGCCAACATAGCCTCCCTTTTGCTCTAGCTGCTGGAAAAGGTTCCGAAGAGGAGGGAGAGCGGCTGATTGCAGAAGCTGGTGCTGTGACCCCCCTCTGGTACGCCTCTGCTCTGAGGTCTTCCAACAGCCATTCCTGGCCAGATGGGACCCCGTTGGGGCCCATTTGCATTATGGGATGCCAGGGATCTCCTGACAGCTGCCCTCTCCTAGTCCCTGTCCCCTCTCCCACCCGTCAGAACTGCTGCGGCCCCTGGAACGCGAGAGGCCTGGAATGTGACTCTGCTGAAGGCACTGGGAGGACTCAGCTGGTGTGATGGGAAAGGCCGGCAGGCTGCAGGCGGGTTCTCTCGCCACAGAAAGGGGCCCATAATGTGCCTTTGGAATCAAGGCCGTCCATTTTTTCTGCTTCGAAGAGCCATGTGACAGCTATGAGCAGTACCCGACTTCCAGAGGAAGTCAGGGCAGGAAACCACCCAAGCTGTTCCACCTTCATATTTCACAGTGGCAATCGAGCACGTTGGTGGTGTGTATTTGAGGAGGCGCAGAAGTAGATGGCCCTAGCTGGGGGGCCCTTAGGCACAGGGCCCAATTGGGAGAAATCCGTCCACTTGCATTAAAGCCGGCCCAGGTGGGATCGACTGAGTTCCATTCCTTAGCAGGGGCATAGCTGAGGGGGGTCAAGGGGGCAAAAGCTCTAAGCCACCGTCCCTCACTCCCTGCCAATGCCCTCTTTGCTCCGCCCCCCACTGCCTTCCCCCTGGAGTGCCAGAGAGGAAGTGCGCGGCCTCCCCAGCCCTCAGAAGGCTTCTGTGGCCCAAAACCAGAAGGGACCTTTCTAAGGCCATGCGCAGCCTCTCTGGCCCTCAAAACGCCTGGGGGGGGGGATGGGACACAGCAGGTTGGCAGTGAGGCCACGTCCAACAGCCCATCCCGGGCCGCACATCCGGGCTTTGGCCACCACGGCCTGCTCAGGCTTGCAGCTCCTCACCGGCAGGCCCAGATCCAAGCAGCCCCACAGGAGTGGCCGGCGCCTTCCCCGGGGCCCGCCTGTCCCCACGCAGGTTGCGTTGCACCATGAAGGCCTCCCTGAAGACACTGAGAGCCATTTTAAACGTCTCTTGGGTTACGGCCACAGGAAAGGCACTTTCTGGCTCACAGGCTTCCGGGGGGGAAGGAAAACACACCATATAATTTTATTTTTTCACTCTTAAATAAATAGGTGGACTGTAAGGTAACACTGACTGGGAGGTCATCAGGTAAAATCAGAGCAAATTAACTATCTAATGCACAGAATTGCATATGCCCCTGCTTTTTACCCTCCACTTACCTATCAGTCATAGCAAATTCCCTGATTTTGGGTTTGAAACTTGTCCTTGACTTGTCCCTGAGATTGACGGATACACAAATCTATATGGTAGTTCCCAATCCATAAGAGGACCTTCCCTCTTATTCTATTCCCTGAATGTGGAGTTTTCTCAGCAGCCTTGGTGAGGGATTGTGTCAAGTATCTTCTGAACATCCAGACAGACAAGATCCATGGGTTTGTCTGCATCCACATGCCTGTTCACATCTAAAAAGTTCGTGGCAAGAGCCATGCTTATAGAAGCCATGCTGACTTTCCTTCAGCAACACTTGCTCTTCTATGTGTTTTCAGATTGTATCTTGGATGAGCCTTTCTCCCATCTGACCCGGAGCAGACATTAGGCTGACTGGCCTGCAGTTTCCTGGGTCCCCTCTCCTTCCTTTTTAAAGTTTGCATGACATTGGCTATCCTCCAATCCTCTGGCACTGCGGCGATTTTAATGGACAAGTTGCATATTAAGTCAAGCCTTAATTTCTTGGCAATCTCCCCCTTTTCTCCCTCACTCTCCAGCAGGCCAACTGTTCCTCTGGCAGCTTCCTGCTTCTAACGTTTGGGACATTCCGTGTCAAATCATCACACCATTTCTCACCGGCCTCCTTAGGCTTTTATGGATTTTGGGCTACTTATATGTCCTATAACGTAATGCAAAAATACCCATTTTTAGTGGCTGTTTATTATGTGAAATTTTATAGCCATGTAAATTTCTAGGTGTTGCAGGAGCCTGAGCTCCTGTGTAATGTGGCCCCTTCCCCTTGTCTTCAGAGCCATTCGTGGCTCTGAGACAGCTCTCCAAGCAGCGAATAGCTCTGGAGGTGAGGGGGAGGGCAGTGGTGACATCTAAATGATTTAAGAACAGGAACTCACTTTTGATTGGCACGTGTCAGGACCTGCCCACCGGAAGTGATGTCATAAGCCAGAGGCTGGCGGAGCGCAGGTCTACCCACAGCTGGTTCCTATGGGTAGACCTGGGCTTCGGAGGCTGGTGGAGCCCAGGTATACCTGTGGCTGGTTCCTAGCCAGCTACGACATTAGCGACAAGTGGGCGGAGCCAGCCAGTTCTGTACAGCACCTGGCGCCTACAGAACAGAAAGCGAAGAATTCCCCCCTCCCCAATTGCAGCTCCAATAGCGATGGGGACAGTCTCCCAAAGAAACTTCACACCCAGAGCACCAGTGAAACGCTCTGGACTGGAGAAACAGCGGCGAAAGCCTTTCCTTGGTCTTCGCGGCTAAGCAAGGTGGAGTTATTCAAAATTGCCAGGGAAGTTGAAAATTGGCACGGGGGCAGCAGCCTCGAAGCTGAGGCTGGCTGAGCAGAATGAGGCAAGAACCTGTGGAAGGGGCTGAGGGGCGGCACCACTCCGGACGGCACCCTTGGGCGCTTCCCCACACCAAAGCCCGCTTATGCCAGGCAGGTCAGGAGGGCAGCTTCAAAAAGTCCCAGCTCCCCTCCGTCCCCTCCAGGGCCCCCCTCAATTCACCACCGCACCCCCAGGATGCCCCTTCTCCCCAGTGGGCTGCAGACTCACCAGAGCGGCTGCTGACTCCACGTGTGTGGCTGGAGGGATCAAGGAAGGGGGCTGTGCAGGACGGGACTTCCCCACTGCAGCCCTTCCCCCTTCGCCCCCCTAGGAATCCGCAGTCGCTCCCTTTAACCCTCTGAGTGCCGGCCAACCAAGAGGAATTGGGAGGGGGGAGGGAGAGTTAAGTGGGCGGAGTCAGCCCTAATTTTAACAAGTGGAACTGAGTTCCTCCGTGTTCCCCCTGCATGACATTACTGGGGGAGGGGCCTTGTTACACATGAGTTCAGGCTCTGCAAGACATAGCATTTTGCCCCCCCAATAGGAACACCACTGCTTCTTATGTAAAAGAGATGGGACAGATGTCTAGAAGAAAAGTGCATCACAGGTTACACACAATGATGGGAGTGTGCGACCTCCTGGCTTGAGAAGGAGACTACCTCAAAATGCCAGGTGCAAGGAAGTGTCCCTAGGATGCAGGTATCTAGTTGTCCTTTCTGCTCCCTGAGGCATCTGGTGGGCCACTGTGAGATGCAGAAAGCTGGATTAGACCAGTCCATCCCAGAGGCCAACTGGGCAGCGGCCTCAGGCAGCAGAGTGGGGAAGGGCGCCCCCTTCTGACTGCCCACTGGCCTGTACCGCTCTGGATTGGAAGAGGAAGAGGGGGCAGAGCAGACGTGAGTGTGGGGCTTGGCTGCCCTTGACCCCTTCTCTCCTCTCTTCCCCCCTTCGTCCTCCCCCCGGCTCCCCTTTCTTTTCAGGTCTGAGGAATAGAAGCAGCAGAGCAAATCTTAGGCCGACTTTGTGGTCCTGGGGCTTTTGGGGGTGTGTGTCTCCTCTTCCAAAGTGCCTGATGGTCTAGTCCTACCTACGTGGAGAGTTCCCCAGTGTGCAGAAACCCTGACCTAGCTTTAGGACAACCCCACTGCTCTGCTCTAGTGAGACGTGTGGGGATTCCAAGCCCACTGCTAGATTCGGGGCAGGGGGGCCTGCAATTCCATACTGCAGTGGACCCCGGACCCCGAGGAGGGTGCCAGACGACAGAGCCCCAGAGCATCTGCCAGAGGAACCTGGGGGGCAGAACCGGCCCCATGGGGCCTTCAACCACAGAGGGCCAATGGAAGAGCTGGCGCCTGGGGTGGTGGTGGTGGTGGTGGTGGGGAACTCTGGAGAAGGGGACTGTTCCCCCGTTCTTTCCTCTTTGCAAATGCCTTCTTTCGTCCAGGGAGGGGAGGGTTTTGTTCCCAAATTAATAGCATAGATGACAAGAATAAAATAGCCACTATTATCATGCCATTGTACACATCGATGGTAAGGCCACACCTGGACTATTGTGTACAGTTCTGGTCGACGCATCTCAAAAAGGACATAGTGGAGCTGGAAAAGGTGCAGGAGAGAGCGACAAAAATGATTACGGGGATGGGGCACCTCCCTTATGAAGACAGACTGCAGCGTTTGGGGCTCTTCAGCCTAGAAAAAAGGCGCCTGAGGGGGGACATGATTGAGACATACAAAATAATGCACAGAAGGGATAGAGGGATGTTCTTTTCCCTCTCTCAAGACCCCTGAACCAGGGGGCATCCGCTAAAACTGAGGGTTGGGAGAGTTAAAACAGATAAAAGGAAGTACTTTTTTATCCAGTGGGTAGTTAATCTGTGGAACTCTCTGCTACAGGAGGTGCTGATGGCATCAGGTCTGGATACCTTTAAGAGGGGATTGGACAGATTTCTGGAAGAAAAGTCCATCGTGGGCTATAAGCCATGATGGATTGTGCAACATCCTTGAATTAGTAGAAGGCTACTTCAGAGTACCTTGTGCAAGGGAGTGGCAACAGGATGCAGGCATCTTGTTGTCTCGTGCCTCCCTGGGGCACCCACGCTGTGAGATACAGGAAGCTGGACTAGATGGGCATTTGGCCTGATCCAGCGGGGTTCTTCTTATGTTCTTATGTAAGAGGGAACGTGAGGGAAGGAAAGGCGGGAGACCTTGTGGGGACAAGTGCTCGTAAAGTGAGTTTTCTTGCCCTCCATCCAACCCTTAACTGGGAGGACCAGGGAATGGAGGCCAGATGCTGGGAGCTTAGCCAAAAAAAAAGATGCAAAACATCTGTACCTTCATCTTCTTCAGCTGGAAACACACACACACACACACACACACAGAGAGAGAGAGAGAGAGAGAGAGAGAGAGAGATTGCTGAGCAGTCCCAGCCAAGTGCAGCCCTGTAACACCCAACCTTTTTCCCTATAAAAGACTGCTGCATGGAGGGATGAAATGCCAGATTCCCTCCACCAACCCAGAGCAGCCTTTGCAGTGCTAACCGAGTCATGCTACCAGCACTCCCTGACAGTGGCGTACCTGAGGGGGGACAGGGGGGAAATGCCCCAGGCGCTGGCCTTGGGGGGGCAACACTGGCCACCCCCTTGCTGCTGCCCCCCTGCCCCCAGGAATGAGAAGCAGCCGTGCAGGGTAAAAACACGGTCGCTCCCAGCTGGGCACAAGGCACACTGGCACCTCATTTCCCTATCAGGGATGTAGAGTGCAGGTGGGGACAATAGAATGGGGGCATAGGTGGGGGGCAGCCTGTGCCCCCCCCCAGGAATGCCCCTGCTCCCGCACAGGAGCCAGGGAATCCTTCCCACTGCCCAGAATTCCCAGAGTGCCAGGTGTATCCAGCGCGGTCCACACTCGCCTCATGCCCGCTCTGCCCAATCAACAATTACTCGGTAGTGTAACCAGAAATCCAACGACCAGGTTTAGGTGAACTCTCTTTCCCCCTTTCAGAGACAGACACCACAGTTTTCTAAAATAAATAGATGGTGATGGCATCTGGCCTAGATACCTTTAAAAGGGGACTGGACAGATTTCTGGCGGAAAAGTCCATCACAGGCCACAGGCCTCCTTATTTTACCTTGGAGTGCCAGATGCAGGGGAGTGGCAACAAGATGCACATATTTAGTCTTGTGTGCTCCCTGAGGCACCTGGTGGGCCGCTGCGAGGTACAGGAATCTGGACTAGATGGGCCTTTGGCCTGATCCAGAGGGGATCTTCTTATGTTAGACAAGTGTAAAGTGATGCACATTGGGGACACAATCCTAACCTGGGGTTAGACCAGCACAGAAGTCAGAGAGTCTAGCACACAGACATGCGGCATTCCCCCCCGATTCCGAGAGTGGTCCAAATGTGCTTTATGGTCGCCCTTGTGTCAGCCAAACTTTGCTGGCCTAACTCCAGGTTAGAATTGAGACCTCAGTGATCTACCAGCCCTTTCTTCTAATTAACAAATTCACACAGGATAGAGGTCATATAAGAAGCCCTGCTGGCCAAAGGGGCCCCATCTAGTCCAGCTTCCTGTATCTCTCAGTGGCCCATCAGATGCCTCAGGGAGCACACAAGGGAACAACGTACCTGCATCCTGTTGTAACTCCCTTGCACCTGGCATTCAACGATAGGCTTCTTCTAACACCCAGGGGTTGCCTATAGTTCTATAGTAACCTGGAATGGACTTCTCCATTAATGTGTTCAATCCCCTTTTAAAGACATCTAGGACGAGTGACATCACTACTTTCTGTAGCAAGGAGTTCCACAGATTAACCATATAATTGATTAAATGCTTGGAGTGTGGTGAAAGCTTCTGTCACAGGGCAAGTCTTATGGCACATCAAGCTGCCCACACAGAATAGAAACCACATCAATGCTTGAAATTTGGAAAGAGCTTCAGGGCGCAATCCTAGGCAGCACTGAAATGACTTGGCAGCGCCATATCCAACGCTGCAAAGGAGAGGCTGGTGCCACCCCCCCCTCCCATGGCAAGGGAGCTCCCTTACCGTAGGGGAGGCTCCGGCCTCCCCTATGTGCCCCTATGTGATCCGAGGAGACCGCATGGTCCAAATTAGGGCCTCATGGATGGGTTTAGGATGTGGCCATATGGCCACCACCCTAGCCCATCCATGTCCCGTCACCCGTCTCCCTCCCTCTGACCAATCCCCGTCCCGATATGGGACAGAGCTTCCGCCATGGGATATGGCGATATGGGAGAGCGAGGCTCTCCGTTGCACCTCTCAGTGCAAGGTGTGCACTGCACCAAGTGCAGCGATGGGATCTGGTAATGAAGATCCGGAACGCTGAGCGGGACTTACGTTTGAGTGGCAGCCCGTCCGTTCCGCTGCCTGCCTGCCCGCCACGCTGGCTGCCCCCAGTTGGCGCGCCCCACCGCTGCTCGCCCAGGCACCTGGCGCACCCCCCCCGTCGTCCCCCCGGCGAGCAGGCGCCCCCTCCGGGGCCAGGGTAGCCCACGCGGCCGGCAGGCAGGCGGTGGAATGGAACGGACGGGCTGCCACTCAAATGTAAGTCCTGCCCAGCGTTCCGGATCTTCATTACCAGATCCCATCGCTGACCAAGTGGCACCAATTTTGGGGGCCAAAAACCAGAAGTGGGTCGCGATTGCAACTCGAAGCATTTCTTTTGACTTAATTTTTTAATCCTTTTCTTGGATAACAACAAAACAAAGTTTTGTTAACATGAGTTACAAGTTAACATAACACAAACAAATTAACAAGTAATACAAATTTGGATAAAGTGGACAGAGGGAGGTTCTATTCCCTCTCTCACAATACCAGAATCAGGGGACATCCACTAAAATTGGGAGGGTGAGAAGTATAAAAGGAATTGGGAGAGTGAGAAGTATAAAAGGAAATACTTTTTTACCCAGTGGGTAATTAATCTGTGGAACTCCTTGCCACAGGAGGTGGTGATGGCATCTGGCCTAGATGCCTTTAAGAGGGGATTGGACAGATTTCTGGAGGAAACGTCCATTGCAGGCTACAGGCCATGATGGTTAGTGCAATTTCCTTACTTTAGAGGTAGGCTACCTTGGAGTGCTGGATGCAGGGGAGTAGCAATGAAATGCATGTATCTAGTTGTCTTTTTAATAAAAAGCCGAGACATCACCCTGTCAACAAAGGTTCGCATAGTCAAAGCTATGGTTTTCCCAGTAGCAATATATGGCTGTGAGTTATGGTGTTGGAGAAGACTCTTGAGAGTCCCCTGGACTGCAAGGAGATCCAATCGGTCCATCCTCCAGGAAGTCAAGCCTGATTGCTCCCTGGAAGGACAAATCCTGAAGCTGAAGCTCAAGTACTTTGGCCACCTCATGAGAAGAGAGGACTCTTTAGAAAAGACCCTCATGCTGGGAAAGATTGAAGGCCAAAGGAGGAGGGGGCGGCAGAGGATGAGATGGTTAGACAGTGTCACCGAAGCAATGAACATGAAATTGGGTGAACTCCGGAAGACAGGGAGGCCTGGCGTGCTGTGGTCCAGGGGGTCGCGAAGAGTCGGACACGACTTAGCGACTAAACAACACCTTGGAGTGCTGGATGCAGGGGAGTGGCAACAATGCACGTATCTAATTGTCTTGTGTTTTCCCTGAGGCATCTGGTGGGATGCTGGGAGATGCAGGAAGCTGTACTAGATGGGCACTTGGCCTGATCCAGTGGGGCTCTTCTTATGTTCTTATGTAACACAACACAAATTAAGCATAACCTAATAAATACAACAACGTATAACACTAAAAAAATAAACATAAAATTTTAAAATGACTTCCACTCATTTCCATAGCAGACACAACTAATACTATTTTCAATTTATTAATTACTTCTTAATTCTTAATTACTATTTAATTTCATCTCTTTTGTAAATGGAGCTCCTCAATTGATGACCCGAAGCCTTTTTAAGGTGAGGGCAGGCCTGCAGAGGGGTTCACGGTCTCTTTGCATGCATGAAAGGCCAGCACAGCCCCTGGTAAGTCAGGCAAAACGCCCGCTTCCCCTGGTGCCAGCGCAGTCACGGGCGTGCTGGCACCTCTGTTGAGATTGTCCTGCCCCTTAAGGGCCTTTCAGGCTGGGGTGTTGCAACACCCCCGTTGTAAACCTCAGCAATAAGGTGCCGAATCGTACGGATTCAGCTCTCAAATCCGTAAATCAGAGCTAGTACTAGAACTCTTATTTAGTTGTGTGAGCATCATCAAGTTGGCCACTTTTTCTTGCCAGTTACTGATTTGTTGGGTGATTTTTATTGTTATACTCTATATTAATAAAATAAACCCCAGGGATGCCACTCCGTTTAGGTTGTGCCTACGGTATTGTAATCTATTCTGTATGGTCTGATAAGGAAGGAGGTCCATCATGGGGGTGATGCCCTGACCTCCTGCACCAGGTACATAAGAACATAAGAAGAGCCCGGCTGGATTAGGCCAAAGGCCCACCTGGCCCAGCTTCCTATTTCCCAGTGGCCCACCAGCTACCTCAGAGTGGACAACAAGAGACCTATAGCCTGTTGCTACTTAACTCCCTTGTATCTGGCATTCTGAGGTAAACTTCAGAGGTAAATATGAGGTAAATAAAATAAAATTTGCTATCCTAAGAATATAAGAAGGTCCTGCTGGATCAGGCCAAGGCCCATCTAGTCCAGCTTCCTGCATCTCACAGTGGCCCACCAGATGCCTCAGGGAGCACACAAGACAACAAGATATCTGCATCCTGCTGCCATTCCCTTGCACCTGGCATTCTGAGGTAAAATTCTGAGGTACATAAAAGAGAATATACTATCCTGCCTGTGGGGAGGGAGCTATGATAACTTGCAACCCAATCTGAGCCTTAATAACATAAGAGGAGCCCTGCTGGATCAAAGGTCCATCTAGTTCAGGTAGTTCCTGTATCTCACAGTGGCCCACCAGATGCCTCAGGGAGCACACAAGACCACAACATGCTTGTGGCCACTCCCTTGCATCTGGCATTCTTAGGTAGATTTCTGAGGTAAATAAAACAGAATTTGCTATCCTAAGAACATAAGAAAATCCTCGCTGGATCAGGCCAAGGGGGGCTCATCCAGCTTCCTGTATCTCAGGGTGGTCCACCAGATGCCTCAAACTAGATGCTGCCACTCTCTTGCACCTGGCATTCTGGAGTAGTCTACTACAAACATAAGGCGGTTGCACCACCCATCATGGCCTGTAGCCTGCGGAGGCCTTTTCCTCCAGAAATCTGTCCAATCCCCTTTTAGAGGCCCCGAGGCCAGATGCCGTCACCACCTCCTGTGCCAAGGATGACGCAAACTTTAGTGACGTCACTGATAGGGGGAAGGGCAAGGAATGGGAATGCTTAAAGGAGGGAATCTTAAAGTGAGATCAATATTGGGCCTGCTAGACTTGGGTTCCTAAGACGATTCTGGTTGTCACCACCCTCCTCCGCGCCCCCCCCCCCGCGCTGCCCACCCCACTGCCACCCCCTCGATCTTTTTTGCCCCTCCCCTCTTCCCCAAAAGAAACTTTGTATCCCCTGATAAAGTTCCTCTAGGAGGCGTCCTGGACTCAGCCACACGAAGGGGGGGGGAGGAAGAGCTTCTTGCAGCCGGGGGAGGGAGGGGAGCAGATCAGCCCCGGGAGAAGAAGCCGCAGAATCCGTGCACGGAGATGCGCCTCGCCTTCACCTACAGGCTCGGAGCCGCAGGGTCGAAACCTGCAAATCTCTCTGCAAATTACTGCAAATCTCTCGAAACCTGCAAATCTCTCTGCAAAGTCCGAGGGTTAAACGGAGCGACTCCGGATCCCTCCTGCGGCAGGTGGGGAGGGGGAGCCGAAGTAAAAGGATGCTGACTTTCTGCGATGCTTTTCTGTATTTAAAAGATTGTAAACGTTGAGCGTTTGGCAAATTGGGTCGCGACGATGCCAACACCGCAGGGTCTGCGCCGCGGGGTCGGGTCCCGCTTGGGAGTTGCAGCGTGGAGACCCTGAACCTCTGCAAAGGGATTTTCCTCCCCGCTGACCGGCACCCCGAGGGTTAAACGGAGCGACTCCGGATTCCTAGAGAGGCGAATGGGGGGGGGAAGAAGGGAAGTCGGAGTGAATGGGGAAACCTCTTCCTGCTCCGCCCTTCCTTTGTCTCCCCCCACCTCGACAGCTCTCCGGTGAGTCCTCAGCCAGTGAGGGGGGGAGGTGTGGGGAGGGGGGTGTCCCGGGGCTGTGTTGGGTGTGCAACAATTGCTGCCCTGTTGCATCGCGGTGCAAAAAACCGGCGGAGATCGAGATCGGGGAAATGACGTCCTCGCAGCCCTGAAATGGCGTCGCCCCTGCCCAGCCCCACCGCCTCGCAGGCGTCAGGCAGCGGCCAGCTCGCGGAGGACAGGCCAGGTGGGAGTGAGAAAAGGCGCTGCAAGCCAGCCCCCCCCCCCCAAAAAAAAAAGCCCCCCCCCCGCCCCCCCCCTAAACCGCCGGGAGTGCCTTGCCAGGATTTGTGGGGGAGGCCAAGGGGGGGGGGGGAGGGGGAGATCTCCGCTCTGGGACTTCTCCGGCCCCTGCAGCATCTGGAGGACAATCCGGCTGCCCGGGACACTCTTTCCAACATCTGGGGCCTCCGTTAGGATGCCCCAGCTTGGCAGCTGTTCTCTGCTAATGTAAAACGGTGCCGCATTTTTAATTTCTTGCTACCTAGTTCATGTGGTTTTTTTTTTGACGGCGATTAACTGTCACGGGCTTCCTTGTGCTTGGTTGCAATAGGCAGGCAGCGTGTCGATGCTAATGCAGAACGGAGGGCATTTAAAACTGGGGCGGCAGAGGCCGGCCCCCTGCTTCTGGGCTCCAGGGGCTCCACAAGGGGTCACCGGCCTGGTGCCACTCAGAGTCCTCTGGCAGGCTGGTGGGAAGAAGAGGGGTTGCCCTTGCCCCATGGGCGGGTATGGCAGCCTCAGATCTGGAAGGGGGGGCCTGTCACTCATCTCCTCCCCCCCCCGCCCCATGGCAAACCTCGTTCAGGCACTGGGGCAGACTGGGTTCTTTCTTGGCCCAGCCAGTACTGCCCCCCACTGCTGGCTGCCCCAGGCTTTATGGAAAGGTCTCTGCCCCCTCAGAGCTCAGCCCTTCCTAGCCCTGGCTGCCAAAAAGGCCCACTCTGTGTGCCCCACTCCTCGAGGGGTCAGTGGGGATGCAGACCCTGCCCACCCACCCCCGCCTGGTTCCGCTTTTCCCAGCTTCGTGGTGTTATGGACCCTGGTCGGCCCAGGTGCCACGGGAAGGACAGAGGGCGCCACATTGCTGCCTGCAGCTGGGAATCGGGACGACGACGACGATTGCTCGAGCATTCCTGTACCCGCACAAACCCGCCCCCCCCCCCCACAAGCACCTTTGGCCACTGGCCGGGATGCTGATCTGTCGGGCTCCAGTGCAGCCCAGTTTGGAGAGCCCCCAGTTGCGCTCCCCCATCAGTTCCGATGCCCGACGGGTCAGCATCCCAGCTTCGTCAGGGGTCCGGGTCAGCCGCATTTTGCCCCTGCCAGCCACTAAAAAAGGTAAGGTGGCCAGCGGGCTGGGACCTTGACAAACACCATCTCCATCTTGCCTTTCCTCTTCTGAAATGGGATGCCCAGGTGGCAACTTGAACAGCAAGGTAAAGGCCGAGGAAGGAACGCTCTGTGGAAAGGGGTGGTCTTTGCCTATTCCGGAGGGTTAACGAGATGGGTGCTGTTTGGGCCTCAAAAGGGGGTAAATCACAAAGTTGAGGGGCCCTCACAGAGAAGGCCCTGCCCCTAGTGGCCGTCAACCTGCCCCTAGACAGGGACCTTGCATGTGGCAAAGCTCCCTCCAATGACCTCAAGGAGCCAGTTGATCTTGGAACCCTCAGAACGCAATCCTAACCTGGAGCTAGGCAGGCACAGTTAAGCAAGCCAAATTTGGCCAGCAAAAGGGACACCATAAAGTATGTTTGGACCACTCAGAGAGGCCAGCACACATTCCCCCTGACTCAGAGTGGTCCAAATGCGCTTTATCGTGGCCCATGTGCTGGCCAAACTTTGCTGACCTAACTGTGTCTGCCTGACTGGCACAGTTAGACACCATAAAGTACAGGGTGATTCAAAATGAATGGGACAAAGTTCCATTTGCTGTAATGAAACTTTGTCCCATTCATTTTGAATCACCCTGTATGTTTGGACCACTCTCCGAGTCAGAGAGGTCAGCACACAGATGTGCGCCATCCTCCCTGACTCCGAGAGTGGTCCAAATACACTTTCAGGTGGCAACTTGTCCCAGCCAAATTTTGCCAGCCTAACTCCAGGTTAGGATACCCCTGGCTTCAAAGTTCAAAACTGCATTCAGGGGCAATCTCATCCGAAGTCCAGAACATTTTCCCATTCGAAAGGTCAACCAGAACTTTGCCAAGAAAGGGGGAGAAAAGTGGGGTTTTGAGCTGCTAGAAAATCCTTCCAGCACCCACCACTGATTCCAAAAGAGCAGAGAGTTCGTTCAAGACTCGGCCCTCAACAGAAGGCACTGAAGGAAAGTGCCTAGACAGGCAGAGTGGGGGAAAAACTAGCAGGAGGAAGCAGTGGAAGGAAGTGAAGCAGGAAGTGTGGGGCTCACCCTAGTGGGACATTTCAGGGTCAGAATTTGAGCTAGGCAGAAAATAGGGCGATGATAGTCTTCACATTGCACAAGGAGGTGAGGTCCAGTCCAGAAAGCGTCGAAGTCTTCCTGTCACGGCTCTCTCCCTCGCAGGCAGTGGGATGGCTTCCGGGCCCCATTCCAGACCGTCTCCTCATTGGCAAGGACCTCCCAGTGAGTCCTCAACTCTGCCGCCTGC
>JAJKFI010039698.1:0-11171 GCA_029204185.1 Lerista edwardsae | reverse complement strand
CCCCCCCCCCCGGGCATGCAGCTGCTCAGTATACATGCCTAGGAGTGTGCTCTAGAGGTTCCATTTGCCTATTGCCCTTTAATCAGGATTTTGATTCTGTTTCAGGAAGCAGCAGACAAGAGAACGTGGATCGGAGGGAGCTGTGTGTAGGGTCTCCAGAAACGACCATGCTTGATGTAGAGGAAGCGTCCCAAGGAGTGCCTGTAAATCCCTCCAAAAAAGCTGGAAGGAGGAAGAAAAAATGGCCTCAAAGTACAACAATTGTTACAAGTAAAGCAAACCATAGAATACACCAAAGAACCCACGAAGGGGAGAAGCCATTTAAATGCTTAGAGTGTGGAAAATGTTTCAGTCGGAGCTCATCCCTGGCTTTACATCAAAGAATTCACACAGGCGAAAAACCATATCAATGCTTGGAGTGTGGAAAGAGCTTCAGTGTGAGCTCAAGCCTGACTAAGCATCAAAGAATCCATACAGGAGCGAAACCATATAAATGCCTGGAGTGTGGAAAATGCTTTAGTCAGAGCTCACACATGACTATGCATCAAAGAATACATACAGGAGAGAAACCACATCAATGCTTGGAGTGTAGAAAGAGCTTCAGGGAGAATGGAAAGCTTGCTGTTCATCAAAGAGTTCACACAGGGGTGAAACCATATAAATGCTTGGAGTGTGGAAAGAGCTTCAGTCGCAATTCACATCTGACTTCACACCGAACAACCCACACAGGAGAGAAACCGTATCAATGCCTGGAGTGTGGGAAAAGCTTCAGTGTAAAATCACACCTGACTTTGCATCAAAGAACCCACACAGGAGAGAAACCGTATCAATGAGTGTGGGAAAAGCTTCAGTGTAAAATCAAACCTGAATCTGCACCAACGAACCCACACAGGGGAGAAACCGTATCAATGTTTGGAGTGTGGAAAGAACTTTAGAGTGAGCTTAAGCCTGACTACGCATCAAAGAACCCACACAGGGGTGAAACCATATAAATGCTTGGAGTGTGGAAAGAGCTTCGGTGACAGCTCAGGCCTGATTCTGCATCAAAGAATCCACACAGGAGAAAAACCATATACATGCTTAGAATGTGGAAAGAGCTTCAGTTCAAGTGGAGACCTCACTAAACATAAAAGGATTCATATAGAGAAACCACATAAATGCGTGGAATGTGGAAAGCATTTCAGTCAGAGCAGAATCCTGACTCTGCATCAAAAAATCCACTCAGGGGAGAAACCTTATACATGCTTGGATTGTGGAAAGAGTTTCAAGCACAACTCAAATCTCACTATACACCAACGAACTCATTCAGGGGAAAAACCATATAATTGCTTGGAGTGTGAAAAGAGCTTCAGTTCAAGTGGAGGCCTTACAATACATCAAAGAATCCACACAGGGGAGAAACCATATAAATGCTTGGAGTGTGGAAAGAGTTTCCATCAGAGCTCAGTGCTGACTGTGCATCAAAGAACCCACACAGGGGAGAAGCCATATCAATGCTTGGAATGTGGAAAGAGCTTCAGTGTGAGCTCAGGCCTGACTTCGCATCTAAGAACCCACACAGGGGAGAAACCATATCAATGCTTGGAATGTAGAAAGAGCTTCAGTATGAGCTCAAGCCTGACTTTGCATCTAAGAACCCACACAGGGGAAAAACCATATAAATGTTTGGATTGTGGAAAGAACTTCAGGGTGAGCTCAAACCGGAGGACACATCAGAGAACCCACACAAAAGAGAAACCGTGCAAATGCTTTGAATGCGGAAAGAGCTTCAGTTCAAATGGAGACCTCACAAAACATCAAAGAATCCACACAGGGGAGAAACCATATGAATGCTTGGAGTGCGGAAAGAACTTCTGGGTGAGCTCACTCCTGAGGACACATCAGAGAATCCACACAAGAGAGAAACTGTAAATGTTTTGAATGCGGAACGAGCTTCAGTGTCGGCTCGAGCCTGTCTGATCATCAAAGAACCCACACGGGAGAAACCGTATGAATGCTTGGAATGTGGAAAGATGTACAGTAGCAGTTTACTCCTGACAAAGCATCAAAGAACCCACCCAGGAAAGAAGAATGGGAACACAAGTTTGTCTTCACACATAAGGAAATCACACAGGAAAGAAACTGCATAAGTCAGTGTTTCTCAACCGAGTGGTTGTGATCGTCCTCCACCCCCAGGCAGGCCTGGGATGCTCCCCACTCAAGGAGTGGAGCGACCTGACCTGGGGTTTGAAGGTACCATGAGGACGGCACTTCCAGGTTTTTCTTCCGCCACAGCCAAATGCATGTGAGTAAAAAAGGGGTTTTTTTAAAGGCGGCAGCAAAAACCAGAAAGGCTGTACCAAAAACATGTATGGGTCCCAGGTCAGGTTGCTACACTCCTTGAGGGGAGAGCATCCGAAACAAAGGTTGCGGACCACTGTTAGAAATGCCTGGAGTGTGGAAAGATCTGCATTTGCAGTTCCCACCTGGCTGTGCATCAAAGAAACCACACAAGGGAGAAGCCACATGAAGTCCCTTTTCACCCCTGTACAGTGTCTTTTCTAGTGTTTGTTGCTGGTGGTGTTCTGCCTTTTTGTTAAGATTGTGAGCCCTTTGGGACAGGGAGCTGTTTAACTTTATTATTACTATTTACCAGTAAACCGCTTTGTGAACTTGTGTTGAAAAGCTGTATACCAGCCAACTGGTTGGTTGGTTGATTGAATGTTTGGAAAGAGCTTCTCTCAACTCTCAGCCTCGTGATGTCTCGTGAAAGGAGCAGCATCAGGCTGGTGAATGCAGCCAGGATTCAGTGTGAGCACAAGGCTGGCTCTTCATCCAAGTGCGCTGAGGCTAAGCGGACCGAGAGGCAGCTTTTCAAGTAGGTCCTTGTATACGCAGCAGGAGGAGAGCCCCTGTCCCTCTTCACCCCAGCAGGGCGTCTTCTCCAGTGGCTCTGGCTGGTGTTTCTCCTTTAAGTTTGTGAGACCTCTTGGAACAATGAGCCAAGAAGCTGCTCTTGGCCGTTTCATCCGGGATGCCTGTTCGTTCCCGCTGTGGCGGGACAGGGAGAACAGCGGCACTTGGCTGATGCTCCGAAGCTGGGACAAGCCAAGTCAGCGTTAGGAATGCATCAGCTAGGTGTTCAGCCTTTTTTTATTTTAGCATTTTGTGTGTAGGCATGCATAGGATTGTGCCCTACATGAGTTCTTTGCATCTGTCTTCAAGGCAGAAGACTTCAAGGCAGATACTGCTTCTCAAACAGCCCCTCCTGAATAAGGAATTAAATGAGTGGTTAAAAGAGAAGATCTTTCAGACCTAATTGGCAGATCACAGGGCCCAGATGGCCTCCACCCAATATTTCCTCAGGAACTGAAGAATGAAGTTGCTCATCTCTTGACTGTAATATGCCACTTGTCCCTTCAAACCACCACAGTGCCAGAGGATTGGAGGATAGCCAATGTCCTGCCACCCTTTGAAAAGGAAGGAGAGGGGACCCAGGAAACTGCAGGCCAGTCAGCCTAATGTCTGTTCCGGGTCAGATGGGAGAAAGGCTCATCCAAGGTACAATCTTAAAACACACAGGAGAACAAGCGTTGCTGAAGGGAAGTCAGCATGGCTTCTATAGGGGTAAGTCTTGCCTCACGGACTTTTTAGAGGTGAACAGGCATGTGGATGCAGACAAACTCATGGATATTATCTGTCTGGATGTTCAGAAGGTATTTGACACAGTCCTTGGGCTGCTGAGCGAACTCCACATTCAGGGAATAAGAGGGAAGGTCCTCTTATGGATTGGGAACTACCATATAGATTCGTGTATCAGTCAATCTCATGGATAAGTCAAGGGCACGTTTTAAACCAAAAATCAGTGAATTTGCTATGACTGGTAGGTAAGTTGAGGGTAAAAAGCAGGGGCATATGCAATTCTGTGCATTAGATAGTTAATTTGCTCTGATTTTACCTGATGACCTCCCAGTCAGTGTTACCTTACAGTCCACCTATTTATTTAAGAGTGAAAAAATAAAATTATATGGTGTGTTTTCCTTCCCCCCCCGGAAGCCTGTGAGCCAGAAAGTGCCTTTCCTGTGGCCGTAACCCAAGAGACGTTCAAAATGGCTCTCAGTGTCTTCAGGGAGGCCTTCATGGTGCAACGCAACCTGCGTGGGGACAGGCAGGCCCCGGGGAAGGCGCCGGCCACTCCTGTGGGGCTGCTTGGATCTGGGCCTGCCAGTGAGGAGCTGCAAGGCTGAGCAGGCCGCGGTGGCCCAAGCCCGGATGTGCGGCCCGGGATGGGTGTGGCCTAACTGCCAACCTGCTGTGTCCCATCCCCCCCCCCCGCGTTTTGAGGGCCAGAGAGGCTGCGCTTGGCCTTAGAAAGGCCCCTTCTGGTTTTGGGCCACAGAAGCCTTCTGAGGGCTGGGGAGGCCGCGCACTTCCTCTCTGGCACTCCAGGGGGAAGGCAGTGGGGGGCGGAGCAAAGAGGGCATTGGCAGGGAGTGAGTGACGGTGGCTTAGAGCTTTTGCCCCCTTGACCCCCCTCAGCTATGCCCCTGCTAAGGAATGGAACTCAGTCGATCCCACCAGGGCCGGCTTTAATGCAAGTGGACGGATTTCTCCCAATTGGGCCCTGTGCCTAAGGGCCCCCCAGCTAGGGCCATCTACTTCTGCGCCTCCTCAAATACACACCACCAACGTGCTCGATTGCCACTGTGAAATATGAAGGTGGAACAGCTTGGGTGGTTTCCTGCCCTGACTTCCTCTGGAAGTCGGGTACTGCTCATAGCTGTCACATGGCTCTTCGAAGCAGAAAAAATGGACGGCCTTGATTCCAAAGGCACATTATGGGCCCCTTTCTGTGGCGAGAGAACCCGCCTGCAGCCTGCCGGCCTTTCCCATCACACCAGCTGAGTCCTCCCAGTGCCTTCAGCAGAGTCACATTCCAGGCCTCTCGCGTTCCAGGGGCCGCAGCAGTTCTGACGGGTGGGAGAGGGGACAGGGACTAGGAGAGGGCAGCTGTCAGGAGATCCCTGGCATCCCATAATGCAAATGGGCCCCAACGGGGTCCCATCTGGCCAGGAATGGCTGTTGGAAGACCTCAGAGCAGAGGCGTACCAGAGGGGGGGTCACAGCACCAGCTTCTGCAATCAGCCGCTCTCCCT
This sequence comes from Lerista edwardsae, assembly GCA_029204185.1. Lineage (NCBI taxonomy): Eukaryota > Metazoa > Chordata > Lepidosauria > Squamata > Scincidae > Lerista > Lerista edwardsae. Next base: position 6,036 of record JAJKFI010039698.1, on the reverse strand, counting down.
CCTCTTCGGAACCTTTTCCAGCAGCTAGAGCAAAAGGGAGGCTATGTTGGCTATGTTGGGGGAGCGGCTGCTTGCCAAACCTGTTGCTGTGATCCCCCTTCTCTGGCATCCAATCCTTTTGCCTTGCAGTGGGATGTGCCTTTATCTGATTCCCCCCATAATTTGCCTGCTTTTCTGCTGGGCCTTTACCCCTGCCTGCTCTTCCTTGCACCCTGTGGTGGACGGAGCCCGCTCTCGTGCACAGGAGGGGTAGGTTCGCACATGGTCGCCCCGCCCCCCTCAATCCCCGCCACCCGCTTGGCTGCCCTTGGAAACGTGCGCTGCTCTGCGGTGCTGCCTGAAGCTCCCCGTTGGTCGGTCAGGCTCTCGTGCTGAGCCGAAGCGGGGGCGGGTTGTCCATTGGGGGGGGGCAAGGGAAGCCCCTTTGCACGCCCAGGTTTTGGAGCCCGGACCTAGCGAGGGCGAGGCTGCATCGTGCACGTTGCAGAGGCCCGGGTTATGCGAGCGGAGCTGCTTGGCGGGGGGAGATGCGCGTGCCGGTCGGAGCGTGGAGCCTGGGATCCTCCGCAACCTTGGAGTTGGTAACCTTGGAGGAAAAATAACAGGAGGGAACATGACGTCATTTTCTTGAAGCCGACTTACAAATATGGCTGACTCAGATCATTGCCGCGAAGGAGGAGGAGGATTGCCGCGAATTCACGAATGAAAATCTCCCTGCACGTGTGTAAAAGTTAATCATTCACATTACATCGGTTCAATAAAACTACCGTTCACTGTAACAGTGAGTGCATTATTTTTTGAAGCTGTGTAATTTCTTGTTGTTCCTAGCAGTCTTATTCACCATTTTCTGACACCCAGAATCTGACACTATATATTAAGGAAATATATATATATATCCCCCCTCCTTTTTTCCCCCCTTCCCGTGTACACTTTTTTTCCCCACCTTCCATTTTCTACTGTAATATTCTCAAAATTCTGAACATTAACAGAATTTGTTTTATGGGGGGGTGAGTGCAGAAGTTTAAAAAGTTTTTAAAAATACTCTTAATAGCCTAGAAGTAAAAAAGAATTACTCTCATATTGATAACTACTTGTGTTATACATTGAGAGATTTTAATGTAATTTTCCTACATATTTATCTAATTTTTGCCCACCCTCCCCATTTTTTCTTTCCTTCCCGTTCACACTTTATTTTTGCTTGTGTAGATTTCAAAAAAAGTCTGTCAAGACAGTGCAATCCGAGTTTAAATAGACAGCAAGTAGCATTTCGTCCGGTATGTTCAGTAATATAATTATGCGGAATTTAACCTTGTAATCGCATATTAACTCATAATAAGGTTACCAATAATGTTTCTACACGATCACACGTTTTTATTTTCGTAAGTTTTTATTTTTATTCAGTCCTAAACGGTACCAGAAAAGCAATCTGAAATGCTTGGAATGAGCAATGTTTTGCACTTACCAACATGGCTGCTAAGCCCGCCCCCTGGCTTCATTCGGCTGCTATCTCTTCTTAAGGCATGTTCCCTGCTGTTATTTTTCCTCCAAGCCTTACCCCTAGGCTGACCGGCACTCCGCGGGTTAAGAGGAGCAACTCCGGATTCCTAGAGGAGCCACTTGCCTGGGGGAGCTCCTTCCAGCTCGCTCCCTTTCCTTTGTCCTCTGTCTTGGCTGAGCGGCCGCTTCATCCGCCTCCCGGTGGGGCTGAAGCGGGGGATTCCCGGGTCTGAGGTGGGCGCAAAAGGATCGGGGGCGGGCGCGGAGGGCTCTTTGCGGGGAGGGGGCCCGGGCTCAGCCGGAGAAGAGCGGGGAGGGGCTGAGGGGGCGACTGGCGACTGCCCCCGCCCCCCCCATTGCGTGCCAACTTCAGACCTGCTTCGAGCCGAGCCTGGGTTGCTTCTCTGGATGGGGCGGGGGGGAGCGCGTGGGAGGGGCAGTGCGAACCCCGCCGCAGAAATGGCGAGAAGGGGCCGCTCAGCCATGAAACGGAGGCACAAAACCAAACCCCAGCAGGACAGGAGGCAGAAATCCTAAGAACAGCTGGATGTGCCCCCCCCCGTCACTTGCAGCCCCCCGTCAAGACGCCCCCAGAAGGGGCTGCAAAAGACCTCTCAGAAGTCATGACTGCAACATTTTTTGGACCAATGAGCTTGAGACTGAGTCAATCTACTAAAGAGGGGAAGTTTTGCAGGAGCCTCAGCCCCTCCCGCTCCTTTCCAGAGCCTCAGGGGCTTCGTTCTCAAAGCTGCAACTGGCTCAGGGAGCGCCTGTGTCTGGGGTGGGGGCCTTCACCCCACTGGCATTGCTAGAAGGGGAGCAGAGGAGGCTGGCCTTGGGGGTCCTGCAAAGGCTTTGGAGAATCAGGTTTTGCAAAGGGGTGTCCAGGAGGGGAGAAGGTGGCAGAAGGAAGAAGTGGGGGAAACAGAAGCAGGACGTGTGGGGCTCGGGCACTTCTGGGTCAGACGCTGGGCCGAGGAGCAAACAGGTTCTCAAATTGCGCATTCCAAAATCTGCCTCTTCAGGAGAGAGTTTCTGGCGAGGCCCGACAGCGTTTTTATTTACATCAACCCTCTGCAGTGGAGAAGGGGAGGGGTTGTCCTGGGGTTTTTTGTCTGGCTTTGTGGCTTTTATTGTGCACTTCCATGTTTTCTGCCTTCATATTTTCCGCTTTTGTGTCCCCCACCACCAGGGGGATTGAGAATCGTCAGGACCATTTAACCGTCAGAACAGATAAAAGGAAGTACTTTTTTACCCAGCCCTAGTTAATCTGTGGAACTCTTTGCCACAGGAGGTGGTGATGGCATCTGGTCTTGATGCCTTTAAGAGGGGATTGGACGGATTTCTGGAGGAAAGGTCCATTGTGGGCTATAGGCAATGGTGGATTGTGCAACCTCCTTACAAAGGTGGTGGGCTACTGGTACCAGATGCAAGGGAGTGGCAACAGGATGGAAGCATCTTGTTGTCTCATGCCTCCCTGGTACACCTGGTGGACCGCTGTGAGATACAGGAAGCTGGACTAGATGGGCCTTTGGCCTGATCCAGCAGGGCTCTTCTTATGTTCTTATAAATTATATTTTAGGCCAGTGTTTCTCAAACTCCTACGAGGGAGTTGGGAACCTTGTAAGTCCTTGCAGGGGTTGGGGCCAAGGCAGCAACTCAGTCACAGGGCCGCACTGCTGCTGCTCTGACCAAAGGGGCTTCTTTTAAACCCGCCCCTCACAGCGCTGGCCCCTGGAGGGGGTGAGGGGGCCTTGGGCGATCCCCTGGGCTTCCCCAGCCTTGCAATGTTGTAAAAATGCGATCGCAACCCAGTTCCAGTTTCACGATCGCAACCCGGATGTGGGTTGCAATAGCATTTTTCCAATCTTGCAAGGCCTTTGCCAGCGCTGCGAGGGGCGAGTTTGAAAGCAGCCCCTTTGGTCAGTGCAGCAGCATGATTCTGGGGGTCGCATTGCTGCCTACCCCTCTCCCACTGCCTTCAAGGGGAATTGGCCAGAGCTTCCCAGGGTGGTGGGCAGTAGTGGAATCTGCAAATGAAGAAGTAGAACGCTGGGCGGGACTTATGCGGGACTACCATTTGTTTGGCAGCCCGTCTGCTCCGTTCCGACACCCCCCACACCTGCCGCGCAGGCTGCCTTACCTTTGATGGGCAGTCCGCCTGTTGCATAATGGCGCATTCCGCTGTCTGGGGCAGGCGAGGAAGCGGCAGAATGCGCCGTTACGCAACGGGCGGACTGCCGGTCAAAGGTAAGTCCCGCCCAGTGTACCGGCTGAATGACGCCGCTGAAAGGTGGGGTATTTATTTATTTATTAGATTTTTATCCCGCCTTTATGCCCGAAGGCACCCAAGGTGGCATTACAAGGAAATATAAAATTTAACATTAAAAAACTATTAAAACAATATAGTAAAAACAAAATTAAAACAAAATAATAGAATTTAAAAACAAACCCTGTGGATCATAAGATATAAAATATAACACACCAGCCAGCCAGCTTGTCAACAATTAAAAGCTTTTTGAAATAAAAAGGTCTTCAGCCCCCGCCGAAATGTTAGCAAGGAGGGAGCAGTTCTAAGGGGAGGGTATTCCAAACTTGGGGGGCCACCACCGAGAAAGCCCTCTTCCTGGCTGCCGCCCCTCTCACTTCTCCTGGTGGCGGCACAGTCAAAAGGGCCCCTCCAGATGATCTAAGAGTACGGGTAGGATTATATGGAAGGAGGCGGTCCCTCAAATACCCTGGACCCGAGCCGTAAATATTGGGATATAAATCCAATAATTAATAATAATAGGAGGCCAGAGGCTTGCTGTGGGGTGGGTAGAGGCTCTCCAAAGACCGCCAAGATTTGGAGACCCCTGGTCCAGAGTGAATGATGTGTGTGTTTCCGCAAGAATCACTCTTTACTTCTTCCTCTGCCTGTTCCAGATTTAAAACTCCCTAACACGCTGGATCACTAAGGCACCAGGCAAGATAGGCCACAGGTTGAGCCAAGACCATGACAAAGCTGGGTCATTCCGCTGCAGTCTTGGTCACAGTTCTTTCCCATTGGACCCCTCGCAGATCATTAATTCAGCTAAACTGGTCTTTCATTCCCATTCTGGAATAAGTCTGTATCAGGAGGGTCAGCACATCCTTGGCTGTGTTTCCTCTTCCATGTAGGGCAACCAAAGCTCTGTTAAGGATCTGGGAATTCAACATGGAGCCTTTCCAGGTGCGGATGCCCTTTCCCCTGGGCGAGTGGGCCGGAGAGGCGTGAACTGCTCTTCTTCCAAGGACTTGGTGGTTTCCCCGCACAAGGCATTGCTGCTGGGAAGATTTCACCTGACTTGTCTTCCTTCCCTGTATCTCCAGGGGAATGTGGCATTTATTGGGGTTTCCTGATAAACAGGGTGTGGCCACCCATTGGCTGTGCCTGATGACACCAGTTTAAAGCTGGCCTCTGATTGGTCTGCTGCATGGGGGCCATGATGGGGGTCTGACTGGTTGCTCATGAGGGCGTTTTGTGTCCAAGCGGAAGAGGAACCAAGAGTTAGGAACCAGGAGTGGAGCCGAGGTCATTTTTCTGTTTTCCTGATCCCGAGGGTCACGTGTGTTTGCTGGATCCCCTCCAGACTCTGTGGTGGGCGCCGTCATGGACTTGGTCTGTCATGGTGCCCACCAGCCTTTGGAACCTGTCAAGTGGGGCTGCCTGTTCTCCATTCCCACTCCATGCACTGTTGGGGGTTCGGGGGTGGCCTCAAATCATGTCACTTTGGAAAGCCTCAATATTTTGTGGTCATCGGCCTCTCATCTCGTTTCCTCCCCAGAGGACTTGCCCAAACCTGCCTTTGTTTCCCAGCTGGAAGGAGGGGAGTTGGCATTTCCCCAGGACCCCCAGGAAGAAGAGAAATCAGCAGGTAACTTGCTTGCGGATCGTCCTGCTGAACAAAGCCAGAAGCTGCAGCCCAGAAGGGTGCTGGGCGTGGCAGCCCAGGATGGGCCCAGAAGGGTGCTGGGGTGAGTGGGGACCCTTCGCCACCGTAGAAACTCCTCCCTTGGTCAGGATGAGTCAGCAGAGGACGTCTCTGCCATTCTGATCTCAACCCCTACAGGTCCAGGACAACAGCTTGGCCGAGCTGGAGACCGAGTGCCAGTGTGGTCTGAGGGGCTGATGCTCTGACTCCCCCTTTCCCTCCATGTTTCCGCCTCTGCTCAGTCCAATGTTCCTTTCACAAGTCAGGGAATGGAAGGAGCCTCAGTGGAAGCAGATAGGCTGTTAGATCCTGGCAGATTGGGCCAAGCTGCTGCCTAAGGCAACTGTCTCAGTGGGCCTCCTGGGTGATCCGGTGCCTGTTTCTCCTCTGCCTGTTATGAAGCTCTCCTTCAGCCAGCTCAGTGAATGGTCAGGAAGCATCACCCAGAGATTGCCGTAGGGCTGAGCTTGGGAAGCTGCTTGTGCAGAGTGAGATCCTTTCTATACTGGCTGGCAGGGGCTCTCCAGGGTTTCTTGAGAGGAGGGTCTTTCCCAGCCCCACCTGGAGATGTTTCCAAGGAGTGATC
>JAJKFI010039693.1:0-12391 GCA_029204185.1 Lerista edwardsae | reverse complement strand
ATAGATAGATAGATAGATAGATAGATAGATAGATAGATAGATAGATAGATAGATAGATCAAGCGATCGATCGATCGATCGATCGAGCGAGCGAGCGAGCGATCTTTAAAATTTGAAAATTTTTTAGATTTTCTCTGTACAAAGTGTCATTGATTGGAGGAAGTCTTGGGACATGCAAGAATCAGACTCTGGGGGGCTGACAGTATTAGAACCCAATAGTGCGCTGATTTGCGCGCACACATGCACGTGTGTATATACGCATGAACACGCGCACGCGCGCGCACACACACACACACACACACACTGACCCTCCAGAAGGTTTTGCCACTCCTTTCTCACTGCCAGAAGAGTGCTGATAGAGCAGCAGACAGAAACCACCCCTTTTTACTCTCCCAGATGCCCAGAAACATAAAAAGGAGGTGGTTGAGGACCACTGCTATTTCAGTGATGCAGCAGAGATTTTTTTTTTTCACTTCTTTTAAAGACAAAATAGCTTTGGAGAATAGTGGAGACTACTATGAGCTGGAAGTGATTGCTTTCTGCCTCCAAAAGGCCTCAGAAAGCCTTCAGGGGGCCAGGGAGATTGTGTACAGCCTCTCTGGCCCTCAGAACACCTCTGAAGGAGGCAGTGGGAGCAGCACCTCCAGTTGGGGGCAGCACCCCTGGAGATGTGCCCCTGGGCGACACCCCCCCCCAATGCCACTGAAAAGGGATGTATAATCCTTCTCTCCTATTCCAGTTTCCCTACCAAAGTTACCTTCTCATCTGTTATTTGCTCTGCAAGTTGAAAATGAAAATATGTAGTTTGGCCATGAGCTTGTCTCGACAGACTGGGCTTGGATACATGCATGACTGCTATTCTTGAAATTGAAATGCCCATGTTTTGTGTGACCTATGGAAACCTCCTGAAATGAAGCAAAGAACAACAGAACAGCCTTATAAAACTACAGTGTGCGTGTGGGTAGGTGTGCATGTGTGTGCATGTGTTCCCGAAATTTGGAGCATGGAATAAGCATATAAAGCACACGAAAACCACATACAGCTCTGCTCGTTCTTTTTAATAAAGCAAAGCCAGGTCTTCAACAAAAAAGAGGATTGGAACTTCACCCTATCATTCTCCAATGCTCTCCCCCACCCGGGACCCCAATCTTACCCCCAATTTCTGCAGGCCGACAACATACTAATTGCACCTAAAACGTGCTTCTCTTTTTAATGTTAAAATTGTCTCAGTTTTGCTCTTGTGTGTTTTACTACTGCAAGCAATGTGTAATAGGTACATCCGCTGATTCTTGTAAGATATGCAAATGACTTCAAAAGGTATGACTCAATAAGTAAAGGGTAATCCGAGAACAAATCAGTCAGCATTCAAGGTAACAGAAGGGAGTATGGGAAGATACACACAGAAGTTGTTCTGGAAAAGCTACAATGAAAATAATCATTAGCTATGCAAACAGATTGCCAAGTGGAACATATCAGATGGGGAAAGCTCATTATGAACTGGCAGCCTTGTTGTTTAAGTGAAATCATTTACTGGTACAAAAAAACCCACACTCTTTTAGCTCTTAGTCAGACTTGTTCTGATCAGTGTGATTATAAACGCAAGGGTGGAAGACATAACTCTTGGCCAAAGCTTACAATGCAAGGCTTAAAGGAACTGTGACGTGTTGCCCTTCTGTACTTCTGTAAGGATTGTTGTGCTTTTCTCGAATTTTCATATCTACTAATGTGCAATGAGTGAATTGCTATAGAATATGAGTATCCACCCTGGAAAACCTCCTAACCCTGGCAAGGAATTCTCTTCCCTTTATTAAATCAATCAGTCAATAGTATTTCTATACCGCTTTTCAATACAAAGTTCACAAAGCAGTTTACCGGCAAATAGTAATAATAAAATTAAATGGCTCCCTGTCCCCAAAGGGCTCACAATCTAAAAAAATGCAGAACCCCACCAGCAACAGCCACTAGAAAAGACACTGCACAGGGGTGAAGAGGACAATTACTCTCCCCCTGTTAAATATAAGAGGAGCACCACTTGAAAAAGTGCCTCTTGCCCAGTTAGCAGGGGTTAATCTCACTGCTATTGTTTATCCCACTGAAGAAAAATGCCTGGCAATTTGAACCTCTCTTTCAAAAACTACCATTCAGGAGTTCCATGTATACCAGTATCTTGGAAGAATTAATATAATGATAGTCAATGGTGTTTACTCCTGGGTAAGTGTGGTTAGGACTGCAGCTTTTGAGGTGTTTGGGGAACTGTTTTTATCAGATCAATAACTGCTTGGGAGGGTTAGGAAGGTTCTTTTTTATTTTAAATAAAATGTTAAATTTATAATTGTAAACTTTTATTTTGCTTACTTAAATGGTTTGATTTGATTTTGTCATATGAGGGTATTAAAAATTTGTCCTGCTTAATGATGTCACTTCCAGCCATGACATCACTTTCAGTAGGTCTCGAGTGATTGTCATTCTAAAAACTGGATCCTGGTGCTAAAAGGTTTGAGAACCACTGCCATCATTCTTTCTGGATATTGGCAGTGATGTAGGCACAAGTCCCGCAACTCACTTCCAGGTTGGACTTAATTTCTGTCAATCACTGACTTGGATTCAACTTAAAACTGAGAGGCAATGACTTGGGACTCGACTCAGGACACAAAGCCATTTTTGTGTCCACGTCATTCTGTGTGTTCTTGCTTACCTTGCACTGCAAAACCTCCTACGCGTACAGAAGCAAGCATGATCACCTGGGCAAGGTAGGCTGGCACTTCCTATCTTGTCCAGATGATTGTGCTGCAGCCTGTGGCTCCAGGCTGCCTGTGACACTTTGATAGCTGTCAGTCAACTGGGCAGTGGGACCAGGCACCCAGAAGTGCCTGCCATCAGGGGGGTGTTTACAACTTGCCACATACATCCCAGCACACCTCCCATTTTCTTTAAATGTGGCTCACTTGAGACTGGAATTGTGACGTGACTCATGACTCGAGACTTGACTCGAGAATTTGAGCAAGGACCTGAGACAGAGACTTGAGACTTGACTTGAGACTTGGGGTTAGGGACATCACTGGATATTGGTATGACTGTACTACATTGTAGAATTGGTGGTTAATTATTGAAATTCACATGTTTGTTACTTGGAAATAGCATGAAGGTATTTTTGCATAGAACTGTTCAGTTTGCATTTGTCTTTTTAACCCTATTAAGGTGCGTGACTCATTATAAGTCAGCTTCCTATGGTCCTTTCACTGGGAATGTTGGGAGACTGGAAAATAATATTACAAGACAGAGAACCCCTGTTCATTTTTTAAAAACCATCTTCATTAGGAGTGCAGCATAAAAAAAATCTAAGCAAGAGCTGCCAAGTGTCTGTGTGTGGTTGGAAAATAAAAGGAAAAGGAATAGCTGAAAGATACCCAGGGGGTAGTGAAATTTGATATTTAGTATCAGAACCTAAGGAAAATTAGTGAATGTGTGTGTCAGAACATGAAATCTTCCACTCATTTACATTGATCAGAATCTTGGCTTCTCACCCAGGTTGTATTTCAGAAACTTTCATAATTAAAGCAGGGAAAAGAAAGCCAAAAAAAAGGAGGGAAGCAGAGAAATTTTTTAAAAAGACATATGAAAAAGACATGTTAAAAAATTGGAAGACTGAAATGATGTTTTTATAATGCACTTTATCATTTCCTATAGATAATCAACTGCAGGGTTAACTCTTGAAATCTCAGTGATTTTTAATATATGACCATAATAAATTTTCAGGCTGCAATACTATCCACACTCACCTGGTAAGTCCAATTGACTGACTATAATGGGACTTACTTCTGAGTAGACATGCATAGGCTTGGGCTCTCATACAATAAGAGTTACAAACCCAATCCTAATCTGTGCCAGCACAACCAGGCTGCATGGCCAGCTCTGTGTCCAACACAGGTTAGGACGTGCCTGGAGGTCTCCTTGGGGTAAGGCAGTAGTGGGATCTAAATGATTTAGCAAGGGGAACTCAGTGTTGATTGGCACTTGTGTCAGGACCCGCCCACCAGAAGTGACGTCATAGCCGGAAGTAATGTTGTGGCAGGAAGTGAGGTCATGACCGGAAGTGATGTTGTGGCAGGAAGTGACATCGTCAAGCAGGAAGTGCTGCCATTGTAACACAATAAAATGACATGAACTGTAAATTGGCACCCAAAAAACTAGACCAACCACTCCACAACAGTTTCAGCAGGCATCTGTGCATTTTTAGGTGGGCTAGCAAGCCCAAAAAACTAGACCAACCATTCCACAACATTCTTCTTTTGTACTGCTGCGGGAGGGAGGGGGGATGAGGAGAATGAGGGGGAACAGGGAGAAGGCAGGCCATGCCGCGGAGGGAGCCCAGGCCTACCTGCTGCCGCCTCCTGCCGCCACCAGGCCGCCGCCGCTGTCGGTCTCCCACCGCCTCCAGTTCAAATGTTGCAGAACTGGGGGCGGAGCGCGTGCACAACCGAAGAAAAACAACATAAAAAAAAACACAGAGAAAAAAATAGCCAGAAGCCAGCCAACATCAGCAAGTGGGCGGAGCCAGCCAATGTTCCAACAAGTGGAACTCCGCCCCCCATGTTCCCCCTCAATTCCACCACTGGGGTAAGGGGATATTTTCTCCCTTGTTGAGCCCCAGGGCCGAGCCCCAGCCTGCCTTATGGGGCTTCTCGGAAATCAGGGAAGCTCAGTATAAAGCCAATAGAGGGTTTAGGATACGGCAGAAGAGGCCTCTGCTGATCCCACCCCCCTCCCAGACCTGATTTTTTCCTGTTCTTCCCTCCCCCCACTTAGAAATTGCCTGCCTATCCGGCCGATCTTCTAGCTGTGGCGTTGTCGGGGCAGCACAGCCCTTCTCTTCAGTGCAGCTTCCTCTCCAGGTGCCACAAACGTGCTTCATGGCAAGAGTCTAATATCTTGGACATGATCTGGGTAAGTAAAACATGTATTCACAGCAAATTATTTTAATCTGGAAAACATATATGTTTAGTTGAATATACTGCTAGACTTCACCTAGAACTTCCAATTCACTCTGTACATTGTTGTGTGATCCCAGGAGTGGCGATTTTTCATTTTTCAGAAGATTTAAGAGGTAACGTGTCTGCAGTTCAGGTCAGGCTCTGTACCTTTCTTATGAGGCAGCTGCCTGACAACTGCTCATACCCCCCCCCCTCCGGCATTGTAGCATATAACCAGCTGCATCCCTTAAAATTAGAGATGCATTTGTACTGGAATATCAATATGCCTAAAGCAGGAAGCTAACTGTACATACTGTCATTGTCCACATTTATCATGGGGCCTGGCAAAGGGCCGGCGCAGGCTGAAATCCATTGTGAGGCTTTCCTCTCTCCTTCGTGGTTGTTTCCATCTGGTTTTTTTGTGGATTGATACATTTTTACCTGAAAACAGAGCCAGTGTGTGTAGACGTAAGAGCGCTGGCAAGGACTAGGGAGACAGGCAGCCCAATCCTATGGTGCCCGAGTTCCTGTAGGACCATCAGTAGCCAAACAGCTACTGCTGCATCCTACGGGTGCCATGGCAGCCATAGGAAGCACTTCAGAGTAAGGGGAGGTTCGTCCTCTTTCCCTGGAAAAGGGAGCAAGCCTGCCAATGGATCTCCTCAAGTCTGTGCCAGCTATTTTGCCAGTGCAGATTTAAGGGCCTCCATGTTGGGCCCTGCCCAACCCAGAGGTCAGGATCCACTGATAGAAGCCCCTGCCATTCCCCCTCCCAGTTCTGCCCTCCAAGCCTGCCCAGAAAGTGTGCATCGCAGTGTTCCTTATCACCTGCCAACTCCGCATGGATGCTTCCAGCACTGAGGATCGGCTCTGGCCTGACCGCCAGTAGTGGAAGTGCCTTATGACACTCTTGCAACACAATAGAATTGGGCCTTAAATAAGAAGAAAATAGGTCATGTTCAGCCACTGCATACGAGCACCTTGCTGTGTGGACTCAGTCACCATCAACGCATGGATAGTGTGCTCCGTGTCCTACACTGGTAGTGATAGTCACATTCGTTTTATTTGCAAACTGCTTTTCTGCAGTGTTGCACTCAGGGTGGTTCAGACTAAGAAAACGACAAAAATAAGAGGAACAACCAAACACTTTCCACAGTAGATCAATACAGGACGCAATTCAATAAACCATCATATCAAAGCTATAAGCAATAACAATATAACACACATCTTTCAAATTATTCTCTCAGTAATCTGGTCATGACACTGAAATGATTATTCCATTCATTTCCAACAAATCACTATGAAGTGATTTAAATATCTATATTTGTGACTACTCCTGGTTGCCTCTGCCTGAGAAATCCATTGCTCCCTTTCCTTTCTGCCTGGAGAAGCCTTTTATGCCACTATGTAATTTGGGTCCAATTAAAGATATTAACTTACCTCGTCTTCAGCCCATAATTAATTTAATTGTACAGTGGTCCTGCAAAAGTGTTGCCCTGGAGGAATTGCATTGTTGATTGAAGAATCCCTGTTTTGAGTCTTTTTTCCAGCAAGGCACCTCTGTCATTGTATGAATTCTCGCTTTTGCTTCAGGATAGATGCAGCCCACCCTTTTTCAACAACCTTTATACAATTTAGCAATATACAAGATTGCAATATACAGAATTGCTTCATGGGGTTATTCCAAGGTGCATGGCATTAGGAGAAGTCAGGCTGAACAACGTATAAGCAACCTCAGATAGTAGGATTTTTTTCCGGAGAGCTGTCCATATGAATTCTAGGGCTAGTCAGATCACACAAGCACTATCTGACTATTCAGTAAGTTTGATAAGTCACAAGCCCTATCTGAATGTTCCGTTAGTGTGAAGAGAAGCCACAAGAGAAAATCTGGGAGCATGCTTGCAAATTCTGCCCCTGCTGCTAATGAGATCTGTAGGTTTTCCCCCTGCTGTCCCCAGGGATAGTGATTGTCTGAATATCTAAGAAAACTTATTTGGGAGATTGTCATGGGAATGTCCTCTCCCAAGGGAGAGGCATTAGCCACATCAAATGCTTTCTCTGGAAATAGCAGGAGACTGAGCTATCTAGAATGGTGATGGCCAAACATAGGGCACAATCCTAAACTGAGTTAGGCTGGCATAAGCTAAGCCAGCAAAGTTTGGCCACCACAAGGGACACCCTAAAGTATGTTTGGACCACTCTCGGAGACAGAGAGGCCAGCACACAGACGTGAGCCATCCTTCCTGACTCTGAGAGTAGTCCAAACATGCTTTATGGTGGCCCTTGTGCTGGCCAAACATTGCTGGCTTAGTTTATGCCGGCCTAAATCCAGTTTAGGATTGCGCTCATAGTCTTGCCTATCCAACATAGCAGTCACAGGAATGAACCAGATTGGGAACAAGCTGAGGAACACAGGAACACAGAGACTCATGAGCCAGCCCCTGGCAGCTGGCAAGCAAGGGTGGCGTGAAGGTCAAATGTGCAACTCATAACGTAGCTGTTTCCCTCTCTCGCCATCAATAATTGGGCTTCCTCAGAGGCCCCTGCAATGACGGAAGGTAGGAGAAGCAGGTGCTGATTCTGGATACTTTTTCCTCTGCGCCCTTGAAAATAGTTGAGGCTGTGAATTCTCTTTGCAGCTGATTAGGCAGAGTCTCCATTTTCTGAGTTTCACATCAGAAATTTCTGAAATGTCATATTCCATATTATGGTGCTATGTAACCCAATACAGATATGACCCTCTATATATCAGCAGCAATTTACTCACTCCTATTTATCCACAAGCGTATGCCACCATTTGGAAAAATGAATGGTACTATCCATTTAATTAGCTACTAATCTGTTGTTGTTTTAATTAACAATTCTGGGCCATATTCTGATAACTGGCAGAAATCCACCAACCTGCATACAGCAAATCTGTCAAGTCAGTTTTCATGAGAAAATAATTCAGAATGGAAATTAACATTTGGAGGTTTATTTACAGAAGTAGGTTCTTTTTTCCTTTCCTTTCTTCAGGATTTTTAAATTGTATTTTATTCAAGTTTTGCATGCAGAAAAAGGTGTGCAGTACAAAGAGTACACAAATATATGGGGGCAAAAAAGCTATTTAAAAGTGCACTACTAAGTGTATATATGCAATAAATGCAATTGACCTGAATTTGAGGGAGAAGGAAAGGAAAAAGGAGAAACACAGTTATAATTAAGATAACGTTTTCTTTGGTTTCCCCTTTTATATGCCTGCTATGGTTTTTCCTGCCTGAGGCTCTGTAGCTTCTTCTTCCATCTTCTGAGGGTGGAAAGGGGAGGAAATTGCCATTGAAAGACTCACAGTGGTGGCAAAGTTCCCATTGTCTTAGGGTAAGCTGGGAAGGGGGAATTTGGAGGCCCAGCATAACATGGGGTGGGGGGCAGTGTGGTGCTTTGCCCCAAGTCACAACCCACTCATCAGCTAAAAGGATGGAAATAGCAGTACTGTAATTTACCAAAGCCTTTCACCTCCACCCCTTGGAGAGCTTCTTGAGGAATCTAGGAAGCTTTTGGCCTTGTGTTTACTGAGCAGCTGTATATATTCCTATGGGAATCTTTCCCCCAGAACTATCAGAAGGTGCTAAGCAGATTCAATAATCTCTTCACAGGAGCCGTGTCAGCCTGCTTATTAACAGTGCCGGCATCCCCCAATACCTCAACAGCCAAGATTCTCAGTGCCTCCTGAATTGTTCTCTCTCTCTCTCTCTCTCTCTCTCTCTCTCTCTCTCTCTCTCTCTCTCTCTCTCTGTGTGTGTGTGTGTGTGTGTGTGTGTGTGAGAGAGAGAGAGAGAGAGAGAGAGAGAGAGAGTATCCAATGGTATCCAATCTGTCAGATATTTTCCCTTTTTAGTATGGCAAATGGTGCCGCCTATTTGATTCAACCTGTCTGAGCCACAGATCAGCCCTGGATTCAAGCCAAAAGATTCAAACGCAGTACACATGTTCACAACCTCTAAGGCAGGCTATTGTACTGCTTCGTTTGATGCCTTTTCTGAGAAAATGTTGCTGCGTCGTATCCGATATGTAGAAAATGCTGCTGTCAGAACTTAAAGTAAGCAGCCTCAGCATGTCATGCTAATCTTCAGGGAGCTGCATTGGCTGTTTGTCAAATACCAAATTGATTTCAAAATTACTCAGAAGACTTGTGTAGTTGGGGAAACTGTTTGGGGCAGGCATGTTTATCTCTCTGTATGAACCTAATCCCAGTGTGATCAGCAGGAGACAGTTCTATTAGACAGGCCAAAATAGTCTGAAGTCATTTTGTCCGCTTGGGGCTCTTCTTTTTTCCCCCCCCCCTCTCTCTTTTTTTCATAGCTGTGCCCACCAGTTCTCGGGTTCAGACTTGGATAAGTTCCAGAATGCCAATCAAGTGAAAACTTCGTTTTTATCAATATATTCCATGGAGGGAGAAAGGAAAACTATATTCTACCACCGCCTTGAGTTACAGTCATTAGAGAAATCTAGTGATCTTAAGAAAGGCGGTATATAAATACAAGTATTATTATTATTATTACTCTGATATATATTTTCAACGCAGAGGAAACATGGAAGCCCTTGACATTTGAATAGCACTATGTGGCATTTTGGTGATGTCACTCATGTATTCAAAGCAACTATTCAAACATTCTTGTCATGGGGCAGAGACACTACTTTGGTTTCCAAATAGGGGTTTAATGAAAGGAACCTAACATGAGCCATCTTGATGAGGTATGACACTCTGCTGTGTGCCATGCCTTTAGAACTGGAGAGACTCAAATTGCCGGCTTCAGCATTGAAAAAGTTCAGATTTGTATCAGGTTCTGCCTTGAGCAGTATTCAGCAGCAAATCCGTGGTTTCAGTCATGGTGGAACCACACTATAATAGACTTAACATCTGTTTTCCACTGACCTGGAGTTTGGCCGGCACAAGGGACACCATAAAGTATGTTTGGACCATTCTTGGAGTCAGAGAGGCCAACACACAGATGTGTGCCATCCTCCCTGACTCAGAGAGTGGTCCAAACGCACTTTACAATGGCCCTTGTGTCGGTCAAACTTTGCTGGCCTAACTGTGCTGGCTTAACTCCAGGCTAGGATTGTGCTTTGAATCTGAAACTTCAGAGGTAGAGTGGGCCTTACGTGATGTGAATTCAAGAGTCTATCCCACAGCAAAACCTACAACATTGCAAAAGCATCTAGATTCACCAGAACCCACAGAAATTTAAGGAAGCAGCTGCTCCAGCAGACAGGTGGGGTGTGGTTGGGCACAGATGTGGACCCCCAACATGTGCCTAACCTGGCCCAGCATGTGATGCCACTCCTAAGATAGGAGATCAATTACACATACAGTATATACTCACTCATGTACATAAACTGAACTTGGATGATTCTTGCATTCGTATTTCTGTCCAGTTGATGTAAAGTTGATAATATTATCTTAATACCCAGAAGAGTATACTGAGAGCTCTATTTATTTATCTCTATGCTCATATGGAGGATTTAGAAAAAGAAAATGTGACAAATGCGCATATTTTTGTGAAGATTTGCGCTTTACTAATGAGTGGCTGAAAGTAATACGGCAAAAATGTTCTTTGAACTGCATACAATGAGGTCAAAAGATCATGAAATTTTAGATCTGAGGCAGAATCTCCCAGAAGGCTCCTCTGTTCCCAATGGAACTGAACTGACATTCTACAAAGGTGTAGTTCTTACACAATTCCCAGTTTTTAATGGAGTTTATAAAGGTGACAGCCTTTATAACTGGCTTATTGCTGTGCAGCTGAGATATGTGATTGGAGGTTGTCCATCATGGCTGTTAGGACCATGATGGTACAGGAAACATTTTCCATTAGTTAAGAGGGAAGGGAAAGCAAGAGTATGACTGAATGAAAACAATACAGACTCATTAGGTAAGTTTAGACATTTACTTGTATTTAATGTTCCCTGATTGTAAACAGAGTGTGGCTGCAATCCTATCCACACATACCTGGGAGTAAGCCCCATTGACTATAATGGGACTTACTTCTAAGTATGCATGCATAGGCTTTGAGTCTGTATTACCTAACAGGGGAATATGTCTTTTCTCCAGATTACCTGGGTGAAAGGAGGAAAAAACCACACACATATTATGCGCAAAATATCAATTTATAAAGGAAAGCTATTTTGCTCAGGAAGGATGGGAACTTGTTGTCCTACAAAGCTCCAAAATCAGGGGCCCAGTAATGATCTGAACCAGAGGTCATATTAAATTGCTTAGCTTTCTGCATTACATGTTAGTTTGGTAATGTTCATAATTAGGTGGAATTAGGAAAGTGAAAAGTAAAACTGTAATGCGATATCTGAAAACAAGGTTCATTTCAGTTCTTTATTATGAGCACAACTGGAATCTGTGTCTTCACCATTGTACAGAATCGCAAAAAATATACATACACATATTATCATGCCTTCTGATATATTTGATGGATTAAAGCAAAATCCAGCCTGGAATTTCCATTAAGGAACTGTACGGGTGCCTCCAACATGACCTTTGTGAAAACAGTACATGATAGGTGGTAGGGGAATAAGTAATTCCTAGCTAGGCAGTGGGATAAAGAGGTTTTGACTTTTCAATAGCCTGGAAGTTATTACCCCCTGATTTTTAAGTGAGTTAATGACACAATGGATCTTTTGTTTCTTTTCTTTTCTTTTCTTTTTTTTATTTCATAGGTTGGCTGGCTTCATTACCATCCTCCAACTCCATAGGATTTAAGGCAGGAATGGTGGTTTTCAGATGCCAAGTCCAATACCATATCTGGGAGTTTATGCAGGTGTATCACACATATATGAACAAATATATATGATATATGAGATGGATCCTTGCCATATGTCCTTTTTTCGTAATGATATATTACTGTTGTGTGATAAAGGAAGGTTTTCCCCCCACACTTTCTCATTGTATCACATGACCATTTGCTTGTTGTTAAGGAGGAAGTTTTCCAAATTTGAAAATCAAGCATAGGATCACAGCACACAGCTTGGGTGCAAGGGCAATTGCCCCATGCACTACGCTTGGGTGGGTGTCATGGGGTGCCTTTCTGAGACCCAGGTAGGCCACATGCAGCTTCCCTGAGCCTCAGAAGGCCTCAGGGCCCAATCCTATCGGGAATAGCGCAGGCAGTATAAGTGTACCACCTGCACCTGAGTTGCAATAGGTGCCGTAAGGCACCTCTAGCACTGTCAGAAAGCTATTACCGCCAGCACCGGGCAACCGCCCAGCGAACGTCTGCCCCGCTTGGAGGTGGCAAAGATAGCCAGCTGGCGGTGAGTGCAATGTTTGCCAGCTTATTGTCCTTTTTGGGTTTGTGTGGGAGGGCATTCCTGGGCAGGGGGAGGGGTGGAGGTGGGGTGTGACTGGCAGCACATCCTGCCGCCATTTCC
>JAJKFI010039692.1:0-12390 GCA_029204185.1 Lerista edwardsae | reverse complement strand
ATAGATAGATAGATAGATAGATAGATAGATAGATAGATAGATAGATAGATAGATAGATCAAGCGATCGATCGATCGATCGATCGATCGATCGAGCGAGCGATCTTTAAAATTTGAAAATTTTTTAGATTTTCTCTGTACAAAGTGTCATTGATTGGAGGAAGTCTTGGGACATGCAAGAATCAGACTCTGGGGGGCTGACAGTATTAGAACCCAATAGTGCGCTGATTTGCGCGCACACATGCACGTGTGTATATACGCATGAACACGCGCACGCGCGCGCACACACACACACACACACACTGACCCTCCAGAAGGTTTTGCCACTCCTTTCTCACTGCCAGAAGAGTGCTGATAGAGCAGCAGACAGAAACCACCCCTTTTTACTCTCCCAGATGCCCAGAAACATAAAAAGGAGGTGGTTGAGGACCACTGCTATTTCAGTGATGCAGCAGAGATTTTTTTTTTTTCACTTCTTTTAAAGACAAAATAGCTTTGGAGAATAGTGGAGACTACTATGAGCTGGAAGTGATTGCTTTCTGCCTCCAAAAGGCCTCAGAAAGCCTTCAGGGGGCCAGGGAGATTGTGTACAGCCTCTCTGGCCCTCAGAACACCTCTGAAGGAGGCAGTGGGAGCAGCACCTCCAGTTGGGGGCAGCACCCCTGGAGATGTGCCCCTGGGCGACACCCCCCCCCAATGCCACTGAAAAGGGATGTATAATCCTTCTCTCCTATTCCAGTTTCCCTACCAAAGTTACCTTCTCATCTGTTATTTGCTCTGCAAGTTGAAAATGAAAATATGTAGTTTGGCCATGAGCTTGTCTCGACAGACTGGGCTTGGATACATGCATGACTGCTATTCTTGAAATTGAAATGCCCATGTTTTGTGTGACCTATGGAAACCTCCTGAAATGAAGCAAAGAACAACAGAACAGCCTTATAAAACTACAGTGTGCGTGTGGGTAGGTGTGCATGTGTGTGCATGTGTTCCCGAAATTTGGAGCATGGAATAAGCATATAAAGCACACGAAAACCACATACAGCTCTGCTCGTTCTTTTTAATAAAGCAAAGCCAGGTCTTCAACAAAAAAGAGGATTGGAACTTCACCCTATCATTCTCCAATGCTCTCCCCCACCCGGGACCCCAATCTTACCCCCAATTTCTGCAGGCCGACAACATACTAATTGCACCTAAAACGTGCTTCTCTTTTTAATGTTAAAATTGTCTCAGTTTTGCTCTTGTGTGTTTTACTACTGCAAGCAATGTGTAATAGGTACATCCGCTGATTCTTGTAAGATATGCAAATGACTTCAAAAGGTATGACTCAATAAGTAAAGGGTAATCCGAGAACAAATCAGTCAGCATTCAAGGTAACAGAAGGGAGTATGGGAAGATACACACAGAAGTTGTTCTGGAAAAGCTACAATGAAAATAATCATTAGCTATGCAAACAGATTGCCAAGTGGAACATATCAGATGGGGAAAGCTCATTATGAACTGGCAGCCTTGTTGTTTAAGTGAAATCATTTACTGGTACAAAAAAACCCACACTCTTTTAGCTCTTAGTCAGACTTGTTCTGATCAGTGTGATTATAAACGCAAGGGTGGAAGACATAACTCTTGGCCAAAGCTTACAATGCAAGGCTTAAAGGAACTGTGACGTGTTGCCCTTCTGTACTTCTGTAAGGATTGTTGTGCTTTTCTCGAATTTTCATATCTACTAATGTGCAATGAGTGAATTGCTATAGAATATGAGTATCCACCCTGGAAAACCTCCTAACCCTGGCAAGGAATTCTCTTCCCTTTATTAAATCAATCAGTCAATAGTATTTCTATACCGCTTTTCAATACAAAGTTCACAAAGCAGTTTACCGGCAAATAGTAATAATAAAATTAAATGGCTCCCTGTCCCCAAAGGGCTCACAATCTAAAAAAATGCAGAACCCCACCAGCAACAGCCACTAGAAAAGACACTGCACAGGGGTGAAGAGGACAATTACTCTCCCCCTGTTAAATATAAGAGGAGCACCACTTGAAAAAGTGCCTCTTGCCCAGTTAGCAGGGGTTAATCTCACTGCTATTGTTTATCCCACTGAAGAAAAATGCCTGGCAATTTGAACCTCTCTTTCAAAAACTACCATTCAGGAGTTCCATGTATACCAGTATCTTGGAAGAATTAATATAATGATAGTCAATGGTGTTTACTCCTGGGTAAGTGTGGTTAGGACTGCAGCTTTTGAGGTGTTTGGGGAACTGTTTTTATCAGATCAATAACTGCTTGGGAGGGTTAGGAAGGTTCTTTTTTATTTTAAATAAAATGTTAAATTTATAATTGTAAACTTTTATTTTGCTTACTTAAATGGTTTGATTTGATTTTGTCATATGAGGGTATTAAAAATTTGTCCTGCTTAATGATGTCACTTCCAGCCATGACATCACTTTCAGTAGGTCTCGAGTGATTGTCATTCTAAAAACTGGATCCTGGTGCTAAAAGGTTTGAGAACCACTGCCATCATTCTTTCTGGATATTGGCAGTGATGTAGGCACAAGTCCCGCAACTCACTTCCAGGTTGGACTTAATTTCTGTCAATCACTGACTTGGATTCAACTTAAAACTGAGAGGCAATGACTTGGGACTCGACTCAGGACACAAAGCCATTTTTGTGTCCACGTCATTCTGTGTGTTCTTGCTTACCTTGCACTGCAAAACCTCCTACGCGTACAGAAGCAAGCATGATCACCTGGGCAAGGTAGGCTGGCACTTCCTATCTTGTCCAGATGATTGTGCTGCAGCCTGTGGCTCCAGGCTGCCTGTGACACTTTGATAGCTGTCAGTCAACTGGGCAGTGG
Organism: Lerista edwardsae; assembly: GCA_029204185.1. Taxonomy (NCBI): domain Eukaryota; kingdom Metazoa; phylum Chordata; class Lepidosauria; order Squamata; family Scincidae; genus Lerista; species Lerista edwardsae. The sequence goes on along the minus strand of JAJKFI010039692.1, from coordinate 9,542 downwards.
GACCAGGCACCCAGAAGTGCCTGCCATCAGGGGGGTGTTTACAACTTGCCACATACATCCCAGCACACCTCCCATTTTCTTTAAATGTGGCTCACTTGAGACTGGAATTGTGACGTGACTCATGACTCGAGACTTGACTCGAGAATTTGAGCAAGGACCTGAGACAGAGACTTGAGACTTGACTTGAGACTTGGGGTTAGGGACATCACTGGATATTGGTATGACTGTACTACATTGTAGAATTGGTGGTTAATTATTGAAATTCACATGTTTGTTACTTGGAAATAGCATGAAGGTATTTTTGCATAGAACTGTTCAGTTTGCATTTGTCTTTTTAACCCTATTAAGGTGCGTGACTCATTATAAGTCAGCTTCCTATGGTCCTTTCACTGGGAATGTTGGGAGACTGGAAAATAATATTACAAGACAGAGAACCCCTGTTCATTTTTTAAAAACCATCTTCATTAGGAGTGCAGCATAAAAAAAATCTAAGCAAGAGCTGCCAAGTGTCTGTGTGTGGTTGGAAAATAAAAGGAAAAGGAATAGCTGAAAGATACCCAGGGGGTAGTGAAATTTGATATTTAGTATCAGAACCTAAGGAAAATTAGTGAATGTGTGTGTCAGAACATGAAATCTTCCACTCATTTACATTGATCAGAATCTTGGCTTCTCACCCAGGTTGTATTTCAGAAACTTTCATAATTAAAGCAGGGAAAAGAAAGCCAAAAAAAAGGAGGGAAGCAGAGAAATTTTTTAAAAAGACATATGAAAAAGACATGTTAAAAAATTGGAAGACTGAAATGATGTTTTTATAATGCACTTTATCATTTCCTATAGATAATCAACTGCAGGGTTAACTCTTGAAATCTCAGTGATTTTTAATATATGACCATAATAAATTTTCAGGCTGCAATACTATCCACACTCACCTGGTAAGTCCAATTGACTGACTATAATGGGACTTACTTCTGAGTAGACATGCATAGGCTTGGGCTCTCATACAATAAGAGTTACAAACCCAATCCTAATCTGTGCCAGCACAACCAGGCTGCATGGCCAGCTCTGTGTCCAACACAGGTTAGGACGTGCCTGGAGGTCTCCTTGGGGTAAGGCAGTAGTGGGATCTAAATGATTTAGCAAGGGGAACTCAGTGTTGATTGGCACTTGTGTCAGGACCCGCCCACCAGAAGTGACGTCATAGCCGGAAGTAATGTTGTGGCAGGAAGTGAGGTCATGACCGGAAGTGATGTTGTGGCAGGAAGTGACATCGTCAAGCAGGAAGTGCTGCCATTGTAACACAATAAAATGACATGAACTGTAAATTGGCACCCAAAAAACTAGACCAACCACTCCACAACAGTTTCAGCAGGCATCTGTGCATTTTTAGGTGGGCTAGCAAGCCCAAAAAACTAGACCAACCATTCCACAACATTCTTCTTTTGTACTGCTGCGGGAGGGAGGGGGGATGAGGAGAATGAGGGGGAACAGGGAGAAGGCAGGCCATGCCGCGGAGGGAGCCCAGGCCTACCTGCTGCCGCCTCCTGCCGCCACCAGGCCGCCGCCGCTGTCGGTCTCCCACCGCCTCCAGTTCAAATGTTGCAGAACTGGGGGCGGAGCGCGTGCACAACCGAAGAAAAACAACATAAAAAAAAACACAGAGAAAAAAATAGCCAGAAGCCAGCCAACATCAGCAAGTGGGCGGAGCCAGCCAATGTTCCAACAAGTGGAACTCCGCCCCCCATGTTCCCCCTCAATTCCACCACTGGGGTAAGGGGATATTTTCTCCCTTGTTGAGCCCCAGGGCCGAGCCCCAGCCTGCCTTATGGGGCTTCTCGGAAATCAGGGAAGCTCAGTATAAAGCCAATAGAGGGTTTAGGATACGGCAGAAGAGGCCTCTGCTGATCCCACCCCCCTCCCAGACCTGATTTTTTCCTGTTCTTCCCTCCCCCCACTTAGAAATTGCCTGCCTATCCGGCCGATCTTCTAGCTGTGGCGTTGTCGGGGCAGCACAGCCCTTCTCTTCAGTGCAGCTTCCTCTCCAGGTGCCACAAACGTGCTTCATGGCAAGAGTCTAATATCTTGGACATGATCTGGGTAAGTAAAACATGTATTCACAGCAAATTATTTTAATCTGGAAAACATATATGTTTAGTTGAATATACTGCTAGACTTCACCTAGAACTTCCAATTCACTCTGTACATTGTTGTGTGATCCCAGGAGTGGCGATTTTTCATTTTTCAGAAGATTTAAGAGGTAACGTGTCTGCAGTTCAGGTCAGGCTCTGTACCTTTCTTATGAGGCAGCTGCCTGACAACTGCTCATACCCCCCCCCCTCCGGCATTGTAGCATATAACCAGCTGCATCCCTTAAAATTAGAGATGCATTTGTACTGGAATATCAATATGCCTAAAGCAGGAAGCTAACTGTACATACTGTCATTGTCCACATTTATCATGGGGCCTGGCAAAGGGCCGGCGCAGGCTGAAATCCATTGTGAGGCTTTCCTCTCTCCTTCGTGGTTGTTTCCATCTGGTTTTTTTGTGGATTGATACATTTTTACCTGAAAACAGAGCCAGTGTGTGTAGACGTAAGAGCGCTGGCAAGGACTAGGGAGACAGGCAGCCCAATCCTATGGTGCCCGAGTTCCTGTAGGACCATCAGTAGCCAAACAGCTACTGCTGCATCCTACGGGTGCCATGGCAGCCATAGGAAGCACTTCAGAGTAAGGGGAGGTTCGTCCTCTTTCCCTGGAAAAGGGAGCAAGCCTGCCAATGGATCTCCTCAAGTCTGTGCCAGCTATTTTGCCAGTGCAGATTTAAGGGCCTCCATGTTGGGCCCTGCCCAACCCAGAGGTCAGGATCCACTGATAGAAGCCCCTGCCATTCCCCCTCCCAGTTCTGCCCTCCAAGCCTGCCCAGAAAGTGTGCATCGCAGTGTTCCTTATCACCTGCCAACTCCGCATGGATGCTTCCAGCACTGAGGATCGGCTCTGGCCTGACCGCCAGTAGTGGAAGTGCCTTATGACACTCTTGCAACACAATAGAATTGGGCCTTAAATAAGAAGAAAATAGGTCATGTTCAGCCACTGCATACGAGCACCTTGCTGTGTGGACTCAGTCACCATCAACGCATGGATAGTGTGCTCCGTGTCCTACACTGGTAGTGATAGTCACATTCGTTTTATTTGCAAACTGCTTTTCTGCAGTGTTGCACTCAGGGTGGTTCAGACTAAGAAAACGACAAAAATAAGAGGAACAACCAAACACTTTCCACAGTAGATCAATACAGGACGCAATTCAATAAACCATCATATCAAAGCTATAAGCAATAACAATATAACACACATCTTTCAAATTATTCTCTCAGTAATCTGGTCATGACACTGAAATGATTATTCCATTCATTTCCAACAAATCACTATGAAGTGATTTAAATATCTATATTTGTGACTACTCCTGGTTGCCTCTGCCTGAGAAATCCATTGCTCCCTTTCCTTTCTGCCTGGAGAAGCCTTTTATGCCACTATGTAATTTGGGTCCAATTAAAGATATTAACTTACCTCGTCTTCAGCCCATAATTAATTTAATTGTACAGTGGTCCTGCAAAAGTGTTGCCCTGGAGGAATTGCATTGTTGATTGAAGAATCCCTGTTTTGAGTCTTTTTTCCAGCAAGGCACCTCTGTCATTGTATGAATTCTCGCTTTTGCTTCAGGATAGATGCAGCCCACCCTTTTTCAACAACCTTTATACAATTTAGCAATATACAAGATTGCAATATACAGAATTGCTTCATGGGGTTATTCCAAGGTGCATGGCATTAGGAGAAGTCAGGCTGAACAACGTATAAGCAACCTCAGATAGTAGGATTTTTTTCCGGAGAGCTGTCCATATGAATTCTAGGGCTAGTCAGATCACACAAGCACTATCTGACTATTCAGTAAGTTTGATAAGTCACAAGCCCTATCTGAATGTTCCGTTAGTGTGAAGAGAAGCCACAAGAGAAAATCTGGGAGCATGCTTGCAAATTCTGCCCCTGCTGCTAATGAGATCTGTAGGTTTTCCCCCTGCTGTCCCCAGGGATAGTGATTGTCTGAATATCTAAGAAAACTTATTTGGGAGATTGTCATGGGAATGTCCTCTCCCAAGGGAGAGGCATTAGCCACATCAAATGCTTTCTCTGGAAATAGCAGGAGACTGAGCTATCTAGAATGGTGATGGCCAAACATAGGGCACAATCCTAAACTGAGTTAGGCTGGCATAAGCTAAGCCAGCAAAGTTTGGCCACCACAAGGGACACCCTAAAGTATGTTTGGACCACTCTCGGAGACAGAGAGGCCAGCACACAGACGTGAGCCATCCTTCCTGACTCTGAGAGTAGTCCAAACATGCTTTATGGTGGCCCTTGTGCTGGCCAAACATTGCTGGCTTAGTTTATGCCGGCCTAAATCCAGTTTAGGATTGCGCTCATAGTCTTGCCTATCCAACATAGCAGTCACAGGAATGAACCAGATTGGGAACAAGCTGAGGAACACAGGAACACAGAGACTCATGAGCCAGCCCCTGGCAGCTGGCAAGCAAGGGTGGCGTGAAGGTCAAATGTGCAACTCATAACGTAGCTGTTTCCCTCTCTCGCCATCAATAATTGGGCTTCCTCAGAGGCCCCTGCAATGACGGAAGGTAGGAGAAGCAGGTGCTGATTCTGGATACTTTTTCCTCTGCGCCCTTGAAAATAGTTGAGGCTGTGAATTCTCTTTGCAGCTGATTAGGCAGAGTCTCCATTTTCTGAGTTTCACATCAGAAATTTCTGAAATGTCATATTCCATATTATGGTGCTATGTAACCCAATACAGATATGACCCTCTATATATCAGCAGCAATTTACTCACTCCTATTTATCCACAAGCGTATGCCACCATTTGGAAAAATGAATGGTACTATCCATTTAATTAGCTACTAATCTGTTGTTGTTTTAATTAACAATTCTGGGCCATATTCTGATAACTGGCAGAAATCCACCAACCTGCATACAGCAAATCTGTCAAGTCAGTTTTCATGAGAAAATAATTCAGAATGGAAATTAACATTTGGAGGTTTATTTACAGAAGTAGGTTCTTTTTTCCTTTCCTTTCTTCAGGATTTTTAAATTGTATTTTATTCAAGTTTTGCATGCAGAAAAAGGTGTGCAGTACAAAGAGTACACAAATATATGGGGGCAAAAAAGCTATTTAAAAGTGCACTACTAAGTGTATATATGCAATAAATGCAATTGACCTGAATTTGAGGGAGAAGGAAAGGAAAAAGGAGAAACACAGTTATAATTAAGATAACGTTTTCTTTGGTTTCCCCTTTTATATGCCTGCTATGGTTTTTCCTGCCTGAGGCTCTGTAGCTTCTTCTTCCATCTTCTGAGGGTGGAAAGGGGAGGAAATTGCCATTGAAAGACTCACAGTGGTGGCAAAGTTCCCATTGTCTTAGGGTAAGCTGGGAAGGGGGAATTTGGAGGCCCAGCATAACATGGGGTGGGGGGCAGTGTGGTGCTTTGCCCCAAGTCACAACCCACTCATCAGCTAAAAGGATGGAAATAGCAGTACTGTAATTTACCAAAGCCTTTCACCTCCACCCCTTGGAGAGCTTCTTGAGGAATCTAGGAAGCTTTTGGCCTTGTGTTTACTGAGCAGCTGTATATATTCCTATGGGAATCTTTCCCCCAGAACTATCAGAAGGTGCTAAGCAGATTCAATAATCTCTTCACAGGAGCCGTGTCAGCCTGCTTATTAACAGTGCCGGCATCCCCCAATACCTCAACAGCCAAGATTCTCAGTGCCTCCTGAATTGTTCTCTCTCTCTCTCTCTCTCTCTCTCTCTCTCTCTCTCTCTCTCTCTCTCTCTCTCTGTGTGTGTGTGTGTGTGTGTGTGTGTGTGAGAGAGAGAGAGAGAGAGAGAGAGAGAGAGAGTATCCAATGGTATCCAATCTGTCAGATATTTTCCCTTTTTAGTATGGCAAATGGTGCCGCCTATTTGATTCAACCTGTCTGAGCCACAGATCAGCCCTGGATTCAAGCCAAAAGATTCAAACGCAGTACACATGTTCACAACCTCTAAGGCAGGCTATTGTACTGCTTCGTTTGATGCCTTTTCTGAGAAAATGTTGCTGCGTCGTATCCGATATGTAGAAAATGCTGCTGTCAGAACTTAAAGTAAGCAGCCTCAGCATGTCATGCTAATCTTCAGGGAGCTGCATTGGCTGTTTGTCAAATACCAAATTGATTTCAAAATTACTCAGAAGACTTGTGTAGTTGGGGAAACTGTTTGGGGCAGGCATGTTTATCTCTCTGTATGAACCTAATCCCAGTGTGATCAGCAGGAGACAGTTCTATTAGACAGGCCAAAATAGTCTGAAGTCATTTTGTCCGCTTGGGGCTCTTCTTTTTTCCCCCCCCCCTCTCTCTTTTTTTCATAGCTGTGCCCACCAGTTCTCGGGTTCAGACTTGGATAAGTTCCAGAATGCCAATCAAGTGAAAACTTCGTTTTTATCAATATATTCCATGGAGGGAGAAAGGAAAACTATATTCTACCACCGCCTTGAGTTACAGTCATTAGAGAAATCTAGTGATCTTAAGAAAGGCGGTATATAAATACAAGTATTATTATTATTATTACTCTGATATATATTTTCAACGCAGAGGAAACATGGAAGCCCTTGACATTTGAATAGCACTATGTGGCATTTTGGTGATGTCACTCATGTATTCAAAGCAACTATTCAAACATTCTTGTCATGGGGCAGAGACACTACTTTGGTTTCCAAATAGGGGTTTAATGAAAGGAACCTAACATGAGCCATCTTGATGAGGTATGACACTCTGCTGTGTGCCATGCCTTTAGAACTGGAGAGACTCAAATTGCCGGCTTCAGCATTGAAAAAGTTCAGATTTGTATCAGGTTCTGCCTTGAGCAGTATTCAGCAGCAAATCCGTGGTTTCAGTCATGGTGGAACCACACTATAATAGACTTAACATCTGTTTTCCACTGACCTGGAGTTTGGCCGGCACAAGGGACACCATAAAGTATGTTTGGACCATTCTTGGAGTCAGAGAGGCCAACACACAGATGTGTGCCATCCTCCCTGACTCAGAGAGTGGTCCAAACGCACTTTACAATGGCCCTTGTGTCGGTCAAACTTTGCTGGCCTAACTGTGCTGGCTTAACTCCAGGCTAGGATTGTGCTTTGAATCTGAAACTTCAGAGGTAGAGTGGGCCTTACGTGATGTGAATTCAAGAGTCTATCCCACAGCAAAACCTACAACATTGCAAAAGCATCTAGATTCACCAGAACCCACAGAAATTTAAGGAAGCAGCTGCTCCAGCAGACAGGTGGGGTGTGGTTGGGCACAGATGTGGACCCCCAACATGTGCCTAACCTGGCCCAGCATGTGATGCCACTCCTAAGATAGGAGATCAATTACACATACAGTATATACTCACTCATGTACATAAACTGAACTTGGATGATTCTTGCATTCGTATTTCTGTCCAGTTGATGTAAAGTTGATAATATTATCTTAATACCCAGAAGAGTATACTGAGAGCTCTATTTATTTATCTCTATGCTCATATGGAGGATTTAGAAAAAGAAAATGTGACAAATGCGCATATTTTTGTGAAGATTTGCGCTTTACTAATGAGTGGCTGAAAGTAATACGGCAAAAATGTTCTTTGAACTGCATACAATGAGGTCAAAAGATCATGAAATTTTAGATCTGAGGCAGAATCTCCCAGAAGGCTCCTCTGTTCCCAATGGAACTGAACTGACATTCTACAAAGGTGTAGTTCTTACACAATTCCCAGTTTTTAATGGAGTTTATAAAGGTGACAGCCTTTATAACTGGCTTATTGCTGTGCAGCTGAGATATGTGATTGGAGGTTGTCCATCATGGCTGTTAGGACCATGATGGTACAGGAAACATTTTCCATTAGTTAAGAGGGAAGGGAAAGCAAGAGTATGACTGAATGAAAACAATACAGACTCATTAGGTAAGTTTAGACATTTACTTGTATTTAATGTTCCCTGATTGTAAACAGAGTGTGGCTGCAATCCTATCCACACATACCTGGGAGTAAGCCCCATTGACTATAATGGGACTTACTTCTAAGTATGCATGCATAGGCTTTGAGTCTGTATTACCTAACAGGGGAATATGTCTTTTCTCCAGATTACCTGGGTGAAAGGAGGAAAAAACCACACACATATTATGCGCAAAATATCAATTTATAAAGGAAAGCTATTTTGCTCAGGAAGGATGGGAACTTGTTGTCCTACAAAGCTCCAAAATCAGGGGCCCAGTAATGATCTGAACCAGAGGTCATATTAAATTGCTTAGCTTTCTGCATTACATGTTAGTTTGGTAATGTTCATAATTAGGTGGAATTAGGAAAGTGAAAAGTAAAACTGTAATGCGATATCTGAAAACAAGGTTCATTTCAGTTCTTTATTATGAGCACAACTGGAATCTGTGTCTTCACCATTGTACAGAATCGCAAAAAATATACATACACATATTATCATGCCTTCTGATATATTTGATGGATTAAAGCAAAATCCAGCCTGGAATTTCCATTAAGGAACTGTACGGGTGCCTCCAACATGACCTTTGTGAAAACAGTACATGATAGGTGGTAGGGGAATAAGTAATTCCTAGCTAGGCAGTGGGATAAAGAGGTTTTGACTTTTCAATAGCCTGGAAGTTATTACCCCCTGATTTTTAAGTGAGTTAATGACACAATGGATCTTTTGTTTCTTTTCTTTTCTTTTCTTTTTTTTATTTCATAGGTTGGCTGGCTTCATTACCATCCTCCAACTCCATAGGATTTAAGGCAGGAATGGTGGTTTTCAGATGCCAAGTCCAATACCATATCTGGGAGTTTATGCAGGTGTATCACACATATATGAACAAATATATATGATATATGAGATGGATCCTTGCCATATGTCCTTTTTTCGTAATGATATATTACTGTTGTGTGATAAAGGAAGGTTTTCCCCCCACACTTTCTCATTGTATCACATGACCATTTGCTTGTTGTTAAGGAGGAAGTTTTCCAAATTTGAAAATCAAGCATAGGATCACAGCACACAGCTTGGGTGCAAGGGCAATTGCCCCATGCACTACGCTTGGGTGGGTGTCATGGGGTGCCTTTCTGAGACCCAGGTAGGCCACATGCAGCTTCCCTGAGCCTCAGAAGGCCTCAGGGCCCAATCCTATCGGGAATAGCGCAGGCAGTATAAGTGTACCACCTGCACCTGAGTTGCAATAGGTGCCGTAAGGCACCTCTAGCACTGTCAGAAAGCTATTACCGCCAGCACCGGGCAACCGCCCAGCGAACGTCTGCCCCGCTTGGAGGTGGCAAAGATAGCCAGCTGGCGGTGAGTGCAATGTTTGCCAGCTTATTGTCCTTTTTGGGTTTGTGTGGGAGGGCATTCCTGGGCAGGGGGTGGGGTGGAGGTGGGGTGTGACTGGCAGCACATCCTGCCGCCATTTCC